>JAVSBV010155509.1:0-14957 GCA_033117975.1 Parotocinclus spilosoma
CACAAACATGAGTAACTTCAACAAAAAGTTTCTAAACACATCATCTGATTTAAACATGAGCTAACGAGCAAGCGAGCGCACAACTAGTAAGGTAGTTCCACACACACATACACACTCCTGCTCTTAAACACACTGAAAGCTTCTGCTTATGAATCCGCAGTGCTGTCTGTCTGTTGAGGTGACCACACTGCACACGATTGGCTGTTATAGATGCAATGCCCTTAGTTAAAAGGCAGTTCTTGTATTATTATTATTTATTACAAACTGTTGTTGATTTACTGGTTATTAATTTTTTCCTATATAGAAAAACAACTCTTTTGTACCCCAACTAAATAATGACTGGAAACAATTACAAAAATTAAACAAGCCCATAGAGACTTTAAGTCTGTAACTGGTTTATGTTTAAGCCATGCGGATAAACTTGCTTTTAATCAAGGTAGTTGATTTGAAACCTTCTGACTCTTCCGGATAGCTGGGTACACCCAACCAACCAAGTTGTGCCTCAAGCATAGACAAAATAAACAAAGTAAATTAATCCAAACTAAAAAAAAGAAACTGGAATGCTGGAAGAAACGGCAGCATTTGGGATTTATCAGAGATTCAAGGAGTGGGTTTCCATGATCGAGCAGTGACATGCAAAGCTTAAAATGACTACATGCAGTGGTTTATAGCACCCCCCCCCACCCCCCACCCAATAGTATCTAACTCAGCCTGAGAACCATGGTTCACTTTCTTTTGGCATACAGGGGGAAATAAGCTAAATTGCTTGTCTTGTAAAATGCCATATTTTCTGGTCCTTAAAATGTGTAATTTTTTCAAATTAATTATTTTTTATTTTGTTATTACTTATATATATATAATTTGTAATTGTTTTAATTAATTATTTTTATTACTCATATTACTCATTGTTATAGACACTTGGGTATATATATATATATATATATATATATATATATATATATGGTACATGAGATAACAGCTTATACTACTTCTAAAAAAGGTAACTGTAGAATTTGTATTAAGGGACTGTGGGGGCCTAGTGGTTAAGGTACTGAACCAGAAGGTCCGGGGTTCAAATCCCATCTCTGCCACATTTGGGTCCCTGAGCAAGGCCCTTAACCCACAATTGCTTGGATTGTAAAACTGTATTAATTGTAAATCCCTCTCGATAAGGGCGTCTGCTAAATGATAAATGTAAGAAACTTTGTTTTGGTAGTCACTGTTGGTTTTGACTATATGTACTTTTAAAACCGCTATGTCGTCTAGTCAGATTTATTTCTATAGTGCTTTTTAAAAATGTTTTATAACGGAGCACTGTCACAGAGCAAATATCTTGGCCAAAATCCATAACTGAGCAAACGGGTAATAGTGGCAAGGTAAAACTGCATGTAATTATGATTAACATCATTGAATCTTTTGCCAGCACTAGTTTAGGTATCGCCCTGTTACAGAGTGTGTTCATGTGTTTCTACAGGGTGAAAAAGGGGATGCTGGTGAGCCGGGTACTGATGGACAGAACGGAATTCCGGTGAGTTAATGCTGAGCTTGCTGTTTATGAATAGGAATAATCCAGATTATGGAGCAGTAAATCAATGCATTATCAGTTATGACATGCAGAACTGTAACCTAATTTCTGACAGGATTCTACTCTAAATATTGTGCTCACTCCCAGAATTCATCCTTTTACACATACAAGAAAGGATGATCCACAAGGCCATGTATCTTAGGCCATGCCAGGGACATATAACAGATAGCTGGATATCTAGTCTCAGCCAAAAAGCCTGATTCATTTCTAGGTTTTGTTCATTTGCCTAATATAAAGCTGTTCCTTGTTGTGCCACCTCTTTGTTACCCAAACCTTCTGGATCTATAGTAGAGGTCAGTGGTGTTCTACTGCGATGAAAAGAAACGTCAAAGGGACATGTGTGATGTCAGTACCCAGCAGACATATGTTTTCATGCAGCGGTTTCACCATAAAAGCAAAGCTTTAAATATTCTTGGCTGACATTTGACATTTATTTGCTCTGGCAGTCGATGTTTTAGCTGGAAACGGCCTTTACATGTGGAACACTTGTGGAAAGTTTACAGAATCCTTTAGGTACCTCGGTGCCCGTTTAGGTCACATGCAAAAGCACTATTTCGGGTCTTTGTGATTAATTCAGTGGTTTATACAGACCCTCTGCTCCGAGACAGTGGTGAACCTCTGAGTGTGCTTTTCATTTCCTGTAGAACATAAAAAAAATCCCATCATATTTCTAGAAGCTAAAAAAATGTCAATAAATATGCTGATCTTAGGTCGCCAAGCGCTTGGGAACTTTCTCTTCAAACACATGCCCACCCAATGCAAACTCAGTACACACATAGACATCAGTTAAGCTGCTTGATGATCGAAATCTCCGCCACTCCAATTCGGATTCTCTCGGATGACGCTTCCTGTTTACTGAAACACTTCATGTGAAAGAGAAATCTCCTCATATGATCTTTCCTCAGACGTGGGTGGGGGACTTTTTAAAGCAAATGTGGCCTGGGCTGCTAAACTGCTAAATAATTGTGGTGCTTTAAGTTTTATCTTTAATCAAGTCTCCCTTGTGGGTAATTAGCGCACATAATGAAGGAGAGCTCCAACTGCTGGTAAATTAAACAAATAACAAGCTTCTGGGGAAAACCGAATGCCACAAAACCCTTTTCTTACACGAGCCCTTGATTGGTGACTCATTTTTGGACACTTTTGATTCGGAGACAAAGTGTATAAGCACACATCAGGATTAAAGGCTATCACGGCATATCAAGGGATGAAAGGTCTATCAAAGCAGATATGGGATTTGAACATTATCCTCATCGTTATCATTATAGAATCAAGGACCAGCTGAAAACAACATGCACATAAGGTTTTATCTCACAGAGCAGAAATTCAGATAGCTTAGATATGATTGGTGGTTACGCCTGCTTTCGAAGTTATGAATGCTATCATAATAACAAAACAGCTTATAACTACCAGATCAACATTTGTCAATTTCAGAGTATCTGGGGGGCGCATCTGGAGATGTTGTAGCCATTGTGGCTTTAAAAGCATATTTAGGTTTAATTTCTGGGATCTCATTGTTGATTATTTTATCAGTGATAGCAATCGTAGCCAATCTATGGTGGGTTTGTTCTCGCTAAGCATAATCAGCTGCTCAGGTAATTTGTGCTGTTTTTTGACCCCGCTCATTCGGTGGCAGGGGGTGGTAGCAGTGGGTTATTCAATGCCAGTCCATCACAGGGCTGCTCATGCAACCCTAATTTGAGAGCAAGCACCCCTAAAAATAAAAGAAACATTTTTCTTTATTATGTTGTTGGATTGTCTTCTCTAATAAGCTGAAAAATGTTAAAACTATAGAAAGCCATATAAATATTATTATAAAGAAAACACAGCAGCCCCCTGGTATGATCATCGTGCCCAATTATTGTCCAAAATGATGTTAAAATGTACTGTTTTTCATTTAAACATTGTTTTTTTTCGGTTTCAGGGTATCAGGGGACATCCAGGTGAAATGGGGCCTGCTGGACCTCAGGTGAGAATTAATTAGGGCTCTGATAGACTTGGTCTGCTAGGATGAATCCTATTTTTTTGTTGGTGGTGATTTATGATGCGTGAATCTGTAACAGGGTGGGAGAGGCTTACCAGGACCACCGGGATCAATGGGATCAAAAGGACCTCAGGTATGTAAAGAGATAAGATTGTATGGACTGTATCTCTGCAAATGGAACCATATGCTGCCCAGTGAGCCAAAAGTTTGTGATCCAAACATTTGAATGGCACTTTACTTTAATACTTATTTAAATGCCCTCAAACACAACTAGCTGTAAAAGTAAAATATTGCAGATAATTATTGCCTGCACTCACCATAGAATCAAGGGATTCTTGGCTCGGCTTTGCTAAAGTGCTTTTGGCTCGACATTACGTACCTCAGATTAGGTGTTTGATTAGCCCATATTCAAATGTAAATCAAAGCCATGTTATTACAAACATAACGTGCAGTAAAAGCCAGATTTATTGTCTCAAAGCAGCACCACAATTTCTATTATCACGGCCCATAGACCTTATGGAGCAAGCTTAGGGTGACAGTGACAAGGCAAAATTCCTTTAACGTTAAGGAAGAAACCTCGGGAAGGCCAAGACTCGAACATGGACCCAATCTCCCTGGGTGGCCTAGATGTTATGAGTAAGAATTAAGATAAGATACAGTACCTGATTAATAAGTTTAAAGAAATTTTTTGATAAACATTAACTCAATAAAACAAAAAAAGAAAACATCTTTTAATTTAATCCAAATAAAATGTATAGACTATAATAAATGAAACAGATTACAATTTAAGATAAGATAAGATAGTCCTTTATTAGTCCCACAGTGGGGAAATTCACAATATCGTGAAAAGTATAAAAATAGAGAATTTAAAATTAGCATATAAGACAAAAGTGTATATGAATAAGATATTACATAAAATATTTTATAAAATCACATATAGAATATGTGTAGGGGCATGATTTAATCCGGTATACAGAGTGACTGTAGGATCTCGAGTCCTCAGCTGGAAGATCTGTGAGATTTATTGTCACAGAAAGACGTTTCTGAGCAAGAGGTGATTTTTTAAAATGTATTTTTAGCACATTATGCTGTGAATTTTACAGATTACTGTTAGGGTTCCTACCTTCCCCTCGGAGCGTTCGGCTGTCCTCGCCGGTCGCCATTACGGAACTATCGGTGAGGCGGCGTTTATATCCTCTATCTCTAATTATGTCCCGATCCTGAACAGCTGAGCCTATAAAGGCGTGGTGTTAAGCGGTGTTTGGGGCCGGGCCATCGTGGTTCTACCGGGGATCCAGTTCCGTCCGGTGCGTGCGTTTGACCTCCGTGCCTCAAACCATTAGAGTCGTCCTGCAAGCTGTGCTTTCTGCAGCTTTGCCCCGACTGACGCTTTGGCGTCCTCTCGCGACTAAGTCGCGCGTTGCTCCCGTTCGGGAAGCAACCTTGGCGTGCCAACTTATACTTTCGGTTTTGTTTTGTTAGGAGTCTTTACGCTCCACCTTAAACCCCCTTTTGGTTGTTTTTCATTATTTCCCCATTCTTGTTATACGTCGTGGGATACACCTATCCCACCTACTGGGGTCCAAATAAAACACCACCCGCTATCGTAACAATTACGGATTCTGATTTTTTTCATATTTGCATCAGATTAGATTTGTAAAACACAACCAAGGTTGTTCCCTTTTACTTACAAGTTCTTCATCTTTAGTTGCTTGTAAAGTTTTCTCTCTCCTTTACCATCATTATTTGTTCCTCTCCCATGTCAGCAAAATAAAGCCTTGTCCACTTTACATTAGGTAAGAATCATTGTTTTAACAAAGCTAAATGATTTAGAAATGTCCTTCTACTCCACATTGTTTTAAATAGCTGCCATTTTACGCAATCAAGTAACAAATCATAAACAATTATCCGCTGTTAAGTATGATGAAGGATTTGTAATTATACTGTATTAATGTACTAGACAGAACTTTGCTACATTATTACTTTAAGATAACAAAAACAATTTAGTAATGTAGTTGATGAGCCTTTGGAGAATACTTTATGGTGCACTACTGCCGTCTCCTGGTAATTGGTAGTATTGCATCTCTGTTCATTTGGTCGTAACTTTTTGCAGTTTCTAAGTTTCATTTTGGATTCACTCGAGAGGATCATGAAAAGAAAGAATAAACGTACTAAGATTTGAATGTGTTTGCTATTTAAAACTGTCTGCTTTATGATTTTATGGTAAACTCTTGAGATAAGCTAGCTCACAATATGACCTAAAATTACAGGGATATAGAGGTGTTTGTTTATTATTATTTTTTAAGATTCTCAACCATTAAACACCGATATCTAGAATGTATCTACACTGCATATATACTTTTGATAAAGATCATTTTGATGAAGAGCTCATAAACATTGCCAGGTTTATAACCGTACAACATCTTTGGATTGACCTGCCTGACTTTTCCAGTCTAACTAAAGAACAAAAGCATCCTTTATAAACAAGCTACTGTTTTTTTGTGCTGCACCATAAAAAAATAATTTGTGGTTTTCAATTTGAAACAATGCCATACCCACTACTTTCCATGTAACATCGCCATAAGAGTCACTTCCTTATCTATTCGTGAGATACAAAATGAGTGTGGGAAAAATAATGTTTGATTAATGTAAGTGTAACTTTTACTAATTTGAATATAATGCAAAAGTAACTCATTGGCTTATAAAGCTATTTTTTGTGTTAATAAAAAGATATTATTTTGATGCATTAAATTGTGTTTACATTTATGCTTGTTGTTATGATTATTATACTATGGTACGTATCATATAAAATGTAATCTAATATGTATAATATAGTATGTAGTTTATATACAACTTATTCTTTATTTAAGATTTCGTCCCTTTTACTCTAATGGTCAGGACCCCCACAGGACCGGCACAGAACAGGCACTATTTGGGTGGTGGATCATTCTCAGCACTGACACTGACACTGATGTGTTAGTGTATGTTGTACCAAATTGAGCGGATCAGACACAGCAGTGCCGCTGGAGTTTTTAAACACCTCATTGTCACTGCTGGACTGAAAATATTCCACCAGTCAAAACCATCCAGGCACCAACATGCTGTAGGCTGCATCATGTGAGCATTGATACAGGATTAGAGGATGACTAACACAAACTGTACAACAACAGCCTAGTTCGTATCCCACCTCTGGAGAGTTGCGGTACGTCAGTTAGGTTCAGCCGGGCAAGAATTCTCTGTGCTAAGTGGGTGGGTCTGGGGCAGGTCGAGCATACCAGGGATGGTCCTACAGGAAAACAACTAGATAGTACACCCTAGGCTTGGCCAATTTCGGCTCTGGGCTCTTGATAATCAAAGAAAATAGAAATTGTAAAGCTGCTTTGAGACAATGATTAAATGTTAAAAGTGCTAAAGAAATCAATTTAACTCTCAGTATTCCAACTGTGTATCATATTTTAAAGAAAAATATTTTAAAGGTACTGGGTTCAAAATGACATTGTCCCGGAACCACATATATATTTATTTTACATGGTGTATTTAATGCATATATGGATCAATTATTATGTCTAATCAATAAATAATCTTTATCTCAGGGACCTCCAGGCCCGACCGGCCCACCAGGCCCAGAAGGTCCAGCAGGTCCGAAGGTGATTAATCATAATGTCACTCAAAAAAGAGAATTTTGACATGAGAATAAGAAATGTTTTCTGCTCTTTAGGGAAACACTGGGGCTCGAGGGCAGGATGGTCTCCCAGGTGCACCCGGCTCTAAGGTAGGTTGACATTACCTGGCTTCAGAAAATGATTGTAAATAACTACCTGTGCAAATATGTGCTACACGTTTTTGGCCTGCAGCCTGATACAGAAATGGCATTAAACTGCGGTTATGGGAACTGTGGATTTTTTCATGTATTCTCTAAAATAGCTGGCATATCGGCTAGGCATGTTTTTTTCTCTTTTTCCATTTTAATCACGAAATAAAAAAAAAAATTAATTCCTTATAAAGCCACTTCCTTTTATCAGGAGTTGATAAGCCACAGCCTGTCCATGAGAATGATCAAGTATTGCTCATGTAGCATTTGTGGTGTCTAGGCTACAGTTCAGCGCAAAAAATTTGACCTTCCAGATGTGGAAAAAGGACATTGCTGGTTCATTCTGCAAGAGGTGTGTACAACGCCCATTTCCATCTTCAGGTCTGGTTTTTAGGATGACAAAGAATGACATGGCAAAGAGCGATGTGAGTCAGAGCAGATAAGCATGCAAGAAAGTGGTAAATTTGACAAGTAATGGCACCCAAAAGTTTCTCAGAGGCTACACAGTGACGCTGTGGTTGAAGACTCTACAGGCGAAATTGTAACAGCCACAGTGAGCAAACATGACAACCACACTGGGACAATACAAGCCTGAATGAGCCACCATTTGAAACCAAAGCTCTACCCACGGAGTTCGTATTCTACCTCTGGCTAGATGACTACAGTTATGGTGTACTGGCTTCATGAAAAAAACAGCTACAGCTGGTTGCTGACACTGCGTAGTCCTGTTATGGCAGCATGCACATATAGTTTATGGTCTGTACTTCATACAGGCTTCAGATATCTGTATCAGAGGTTCCCAATCTCATTCAGCCTTTGCGTAGAGGCTGGATCTGTTGTTGTCACACGACCAGACCAGGAGTGACCCATGGTACATGAACAATATGTTACATATGTACAAATGTTTCATAAATACTGTATTAATCAACCATTAAAAATCATTCTTAATTCTGCTGTTAACAATTTCAAGCTCCATGATCCCAGGTCCACTCCTGTCATTAACAGTGGTAAAAAGTTTGTTTCTTATGCCCTATGGTGCATCCAGGGTGTAGTCTTGTCTTGCAAGAAGTGTTGTGGGATAGATCTCCTGCAAACAGCATCAGAAAAAAAGCTGTAGCAAAGATTTCAATATGGGTGATCTACAGTAAGCTTATTAAATGCCACCAGCAACTCAAAAGTCTTAGGCCACTATTAGATGGTATAATGACCACCTATAACATATTAGTGTGCACCATTTGTTAGAATTTGTATATCTTAGCCTTTTCAACTTGCTAAAAGTGGTTTCTTGGCTTCCAGAGAGAACGTTCCTGATCAGTCTTCTTTAGACTGTAGAAGGGTCAACTTGGTATCTGAATGAAGTTGCCAGATGCTGCTATTGATTAGGATTAATGGCAGATCACTATAAATATAATAAAATAAAACATTCCTATTTTTGTAATCAGTATACTTTTCACTGTAGCCAATAGAAGCTGTTTTTTCTAATTATTTTCAGATTTCCCTGTATTTTCGGGTCATGTTCTAATAAAGAGACTGTAAAATAATTAGATATAACCACTGTCTACTGAACAGACAAAAATGGTCACCTGTAACTGATACATACCTAATAGCCTGTATTATCGCTTTGAATTCGGACCAGAATTTCCAGTAGCCGAGTATTTTGGGGTAGGTTTCACTACTTTTGCGAATTTAGCAGCTTCCTTCATACTATGATCTTTGGTACTCCTTAGTCCTTTTTACCCAAGCATTATCTTCGGCTTGGCGACCCATTTTCAACACATCAAACAAGACTTTCACTGCACTGTTTCACTTTTTCTCAATCTATGAATCTACTCTCATCCTCCATGTGAATTTTTATGCCATCTGCAGGAGCCTAAAGTTACTAACACCTTAAACATGCCAGGTGACTAATTTTTGTCCTGGTAATATACTATTGCTAAAACAAATGTATACCTAATCTAATAGTGGATTAAGACTTTTGCACAGTACTGTGTGTATTTAACTGAATATTCGGTTAAAAACTGGGTTTTATAAGTTGATTTAGGAATGGATTGACTTAGCGTGTACTTGTAGTTATTTTATTTTAATTGATTACCAGCCTTTAATTTGATTCAAAGAATACAGGCTTATCAGATACAATGGGATAAAAGAGCTTTTGTTGATCCATAATGCTAAATAAATTTCTGGCTGAAACATGCCTCACTCTTTTATCAAACCCACAATAACTTTCATAAAAGTTCTCTCTCTCATCGGGAACCACTGGTTTGTAAGCATCTTGTTAAACGTTTGAGCAGTGTATAAATATTGCCACTCTTACGTGTGTCACTGATTGCCAGGTACAAGTCAAATGTGAAGTCTGTATTTTTTACACAGGAAAAGGAAACGGTTTTCACACGTTAATTATTTCTCACTCACACTTGTTTTTCACATTCTTCATCTTGTCTGATTCTCTAACTCCAACTCTTTGTGCATTTTAAAGGGTGCTCATGGGGAACCAGGAGTTCAGGGCCCTCCAGGCCTCATGGGTCTACCTGGCTTAAAGGGCCACAAGGTGCGAACATCAAGAAGCTTGACCTGTTTAAAACATCATGCGATAAATTCTATTCTATTCTATTGATGTGTACAGCAGTGATACTTGTGAACCTAACTGTGTGCCACTTCTGACTTTTGCAGGGTGAATCAGGAGAATTTGGTCCAAAAGGAAGTCAGGTACTACAGATCAGTGGGGGGTGGTAGACCATGACCTTTATTTTCTTGCGTTGTGTGTGTGCATGAGTGTGCGTGTGAGTGCTCATGAGAGGACTGTTTAGTCTCTGTGCAAGCCGAGCTGAGAGGAACTGAGCTGAAATAATTTGCAATGCTTTGTAAGCATTTTCCGATTGTGGCAGGGATGGAAATATGAAGAATGAACACACAAGAATGATCCAAAACTTTATGATCATCTGGTCTCCAGATGACGTGTCAGATTGACACATGATCACACGAATGTGGGATTCTCAGTAAGACATTGCTCAGAGCATTTCTATTTATAACTCTTTATAAGAATGCATTAATTATCTTAATAATCTTTTAGCAGATGCTGTTATCCAGAGCGATTTACATTTGAAACATTTTTACAATCCAAGCAATTTAGTTAAGGGCCACCCTCAAGGAACCCTAAGTAGCAGCTTGGCAGAGGTGGGATATAGCAGTCCGGTATCTAACACGAAGCCACCATAGTCCCACAATTTTCACTATGGAGCATTGTAATTTATAATTGTCAATTTATAATTTTATATTATCTTCTATTGCTTTATCTAAGGCCTTGTCCCAAATTGAGCAAGCCTAGGACGACAGTGGAAAGGGAAAACTTTCTTAACGTTATAAGGAAGAAACCTTAAAAGGACCAAGACTCATAAAGGAACCCAACATTCTTTGGTGGCTTAGATCATACAGTATATGTAAGAATTAAAGTTATTTAATTAATAAGGTTGTAGTTCAAATAAGCATAAGGTAACTAGTAGCAGAGAGAAAAAAATATCTAATATTAAAGTTTGTGGAATAAATTATTCCTCCCACAGTTCCTCTTGTTGCCATCAGTCCCTCATGTAAATGGAACACACATACCTGGATAAAAGAAAACAGGACTTATCAGACTAAACAATCTTCTTCCATTGCTCCAAGGATTACAGTCACAACAATCATTCTGGTTAGGGGAGAACTGTGTTGCAGTAGACATTGCATCACACCCTAATTTTAACTTCTGCCAATGATGGGTGTACTATCTTTGTCTATTGCGGACTCATTGGTTCACCCATCATTGGCAGAAGTTGGAAGGGTTAGCACTCAGACTGTTCAGAATGATTGTTGTGACTGTAGTCCATCTGTCCGAACAGCCAGTTTTTCTTGTTTGTTTATAAACCCCCCTCCAGTTCACACACTAAGAAATTTTACTGGCACCAATGCCAGCTTTACTCAAGATGTACTTCCATCATCAGTTCCAGTCCTCGTGACATTACTCACAGGTCATTAACTTCCCCTGCCCTTCTCTGGCTCACTGATCATGCCATGCCACCAAAACTTACCTGCTACATAAGATCCTACAATAATTCTGTTTACTTGGCTAAATAACTCCAATGTTTACTCATTACTCAGTACATTATTATACTCAATACTTAATATATGCAGTACTAATGTCTTATATTCTTATTATACTACTCATATTATTGCATTATCTTTAATTGATTAGAGTCTATATATTATTATAATGGGCAGCAGAGTGCTGCCTCATAGCACAAAAGTCCCGGGGTCAATCCCAGGGTGGTGTAGCCTGGATCCTTTCTGTGTGGAGTCTGCCCCCCACCTTAAATCTTACATATAACATTTGGACTGCCAAAATAGTTTGGGGTCCTCTTTGAGTCTTGTACCTCCCAAGGTTGCTTCTTTATAACATGTATGGGGTTTTTACTTGCCATTTTTCCCCAGGTTTGCTTAGTTGGACTGTATATGTAGACAATGGTCAGTTGTTAAAAGTGATAAATATATAAATTAGACGTTCCAAAAGGGGTGCCCCGGTTCATCCCTCAAGAGACTACTGCCGGCTGACCACGAGTACTCCACCATAACGATTTGGTCCTTGGCCAAATGACTATATATATAGCTTCCCTGTCTAGCCTCTAGACATGGCTAATCATGTGTCTGTGTGGCCTGATTCAAAACCAGGTCATCTTGGTAATGTTGGGTCATAGTTGGTGTCCAAATTTAACCCAAAACCTCTAAGATAATTTTTGGATGTGTAGCATTAAGCCTGTGTTTGGTTAAACTGTGGTGAGTTAAAGGTTAAGATCGTACCCCCTCTCTAAGCTATCATCATTGGGCCCTTGAGCAAAACACTTAAAGATCAAGTTCAAAGTTCAAAGAGTTTATTGTCATTTGCACATTCAGGAAACAGGTATTTGGGTACAATGAAAATTTTCATTTGCTCTTCGCCAAGAATGCCATATAGTAAGAGAAAAGAAAATTATTATTAACACAAATTTTGGAATACTGGAATAATGGACCTTGCACAGTTACCCATCCAGCAAACACTTGTGAGTCCCGGGACAATTCTCACCTCATTTATTAAGCTCCTGATAGGGATATGTTAGTTCACGGATCAGTCTGGAACTTGGTAGTGAGTGCTTCAGCTCCACCCGTTACTTGTAAATGTGTGTTGGTCGTTTTGTGGCTCACCACTTTATAGCTCATAATTCTGAAATAGAAAAAGGCATTAGTTAGAAGAAGAGGTGCCTGCATAGCTTTGGCCATCCAATGTAGCTAGCCAGGCTTGATTAGAGAAAGTGCAGTCGATGCATATCCAGGCTAAAAACAAAACTAAAAACAGAACAAGCGGTGCACAATTGCTGCTAAAACAGTGACTCATACTTACTGTTTCTCTGAAATAAAATATTTCCAGCACACACCGAGCTCTGTATCACTTCATTCAACCACAGATTATACATAACACACACATGCATGTACACACTCTCTCTCTCACACACACACACACACACACACACACACACACACACACAGATGTTTTCCCTTAGATGCTGTGTGGTTTCAGGCAAACAGGTTAAAGACCAGAAGCTTCTACCTGATGGAATGAAACCAGTTCTATATGGTATTAGTGACTAACCCTGTTCTGATCTAAACACACCTGTGTACACTCATCAGGTGTGTTAGGGTCAGTGTGTAGAGTTTTTTTGTGTGTGAATAAGCCGATGTTCAGGTGTTAAATACCTGCAGAATTGCTTCTAGTGTGTTTGTGTCTGATGATGTGATCGTTTTAATCTGTTACAGTTTTGCATTTTTGGAAAGAAAGCAGACATCAGATTTTAGAGTTTTGTGATCTAAACAGATCTTTTAATAATACTTACTTACCAAAACTTATAATTACAACATGTGCACAAATATCAAAAACCACAGTTGATATGAAATAAATTATATCAACAAAACTTGACGCTTAATAACGTTGTGAGCATATTTACAATTAAAGTATAAAGGTTATTAAATAAATGTTGCTGCTAATTTAATCCTCAGTGTCTGTAAAACAGTTTAATGTAATTAAAGCTTAAGTAGATTTATAAATTCTATTGTGGTTGAACGTATTGGAACATAAAAAACCTCCATATAAAGATTCTATTCACTTAATTTATCCATTCATTCCTTCACTTTTCACACTCCCTTAATCTTATATAGGAGCATGGAAAGCCAGTGCCTAACCAGCAGGACAGGGTGCAAGTCAGGAACCAACCCTAGATAGGGTCCCAATCCATTGCAGGGCACGCACTCACACTAGAACATACACTGAGAGATTTAAATTGACCTAACACACCTCTTGGGACTATGGGAGGAACCCAGAGTACCCAAAGGAAGCCCACACAAACACTAGGAGAACATGCAAACTCCACACAGGTAATCTGGACCAGGACTCAAACCCAGTTCAATGCAGCTGTCAGATGATCCACTGTACGACAGTGCCCTGTAGTTTCTGTATAAAAGTTAATTTGGGATTAAATGGCATGCTTTTTAGAGTTTAAATGACAGTTTAATTAAAGGTAACAACTTTTATTAGACTTTATTTTTTATTATATATGTATTAAGATTGAAATATACTCTATATAAACATAGTTTATATCGAGTAATAACACTATATTGCAATGGGTATGGTTCTGTTCCGTTTCTTTACATTGTACATATATGATATAAAACTGTTTCGGTAATTTAAAGTGAAAGAGGTTTAATATAGAATTAAAAGACATTAGTTCTACGGTTAATGTAATAGGACCTGATTTTATATAGAGTTATATAAATCTTAATTATATTTTATTGGTGGTTTGTAGCTGTAAGTGTGATTATATAGAGGTTATAAACACTTTAGGACCTTTATTAGACTTTATGATTCTGATACAAAAGTTCTTACAGAAAATGAGTAGAAGTGAAGCTCGCGCTTACCTGCTCCACGCTTCCGCTTTACTCTTTAGTCCGATGCAGATCGCTAGTAAGCAGATCGGACCGTGTTGATATTAGATCAGATTTGAGTTTAATCCTGCTTTAACGTGAAATAAAGATAAAGAAAGAGAAATTCCACTGTAGAGGCGCGCTCCCGCTGTTCCGCGCCCCCGCGCGCTGCTTCTCTCGCACACTGACAGGTGAGGCGGAGACACAGCGCGGGTTGCCAGATTGGTAGAGTGAACGTTTTCACATGTTAGCGAAACATACCTTAGGTTGCCAGTTTGGACAGTTTCGCTGATTTTTTAAGGTATACAGTCGAATTCGGTTAATCGGAACACATCGGGGCGCGATCGTTTTGGTCCTAATAACAGGTTGGTCCGATTAAACGAACATGCCCTGTGTTACAAAACGGGATGTGCTATAATTTATGTAACATATTAAATGTTTATTAAACCTTTTATTGTACGATTTACACGTATAGTGAATGTAAAAACAAGAACTACTGTTGCTTACGAACTTTGTTCATTAAAAAATAAATTTGCAAACAAGTTTTTCTAAACGATCTACAACACAATGTATAGGTACTCAGCATGCGAAGCATAATA
>JAVSBV010155527.1:0-14951 GCA_033117975.1 Parotocinclus spilosoma
GGTTTAATAAACATTTAATATGTTACATAGCACGTCCCGTCTTGTAACATAGGGCATGTTCGTTTAATCGGACCCGCCGGTTATTAGGACCAAAACCATCGCCTCCCGATGTGGTCCCATTAACCGGAATCGACTGTATTTGAATTCAGCCATTGTTGCTTCAAAGCCAGTGACAGATGATACAGTCATATCTCCAACACACACCCTGTACACACCCCTGGTCCATGGGTTCTGTTCTGAACATGCTCATCACAGTGCTATTTTAGACTGTGCCTATAGCAGGAGATATTATAGAAGTTATTACACCTACAGAGGGAATCTATATGGTGTCATCTGATCAGTACTTACTCTCAGAGAGCCAATTACATCTAAAATCGTCTCTCTCTCTCCACAGTAAGGATGAGCCGAATTCACAGATTGAGACTCTGATAGAAACCTGGATCTCCACGTGGACCCAATTATCTGCTCCCGTTCCAAAAGCAGCTTATGCCAAAACTCCTGCCATGACAACAGGAGCAAAACAAGGATCAGTCCAACACGGCAGCTCGTCCCCTGTAACTACGGCGTGAGAGAGATTCACGGGATTGTGGACTAAACTCCGCCCCGCCTCGTGATCTTAAAGCGTTATGAAGACGGTTAAAAGTCACGACTGAAAACAGGTGGATTCAGACCGAAATAAATTCATTAACAAACTTACTCGCTGACTGAGCTAGCTTGGTGCATTTTATTTCTCCAATAAGCCAGACAGCTTACAGTTATAGCATCGATTATGGGAATATTCAACCAAATTAATAAAACTTTCAGGTCAAGGTTGTGATAAATTGCAAGTCTGACCTAAAAACAGGGCACCAGTATGAAGAAAAGTTAAAATCACTAAATAAATTAAGCTCAATTAAACCAAATATCTGAATAAAATAAGTTAAATGAATCAGGCAAGTTTTAAAAATCCATCTAATCAAGTTTCTAACAATCCAAATTAAAACTGCAGTAATGTATATAAACTGAAATTACAATAATAAAACATAAATTAATCATAAAAACATGAGTCCAAAAATTGGACCAAGTAAATAAAATGATTAACAAATCAAAAGCTCTATAGAACAGAATAAATGACTAAACATAGTAATTAAAAATGACAATAAAGTAAAAAAAATAAGTATCAATGAAATGGATTAATGCAAAAGGTAAAAGAATAAACTAAAAACAAAGCTAAAAAAAAATCCTAAATAATATTGAAAAATGATTAAAAGTCATTTTAGTAATTAGTCAAAAGTCAAAAGTAATTAAAATAATTCACACAAATATTGCTTGTTTAAAACACAAAAATGAATAAATAAATAATAAATAGCGGGAATAAATAAAACTCCAAACAAAGCAGAAACATTAATGAAGTAATCAGTAAATATAAAAAATAGAAAACAAGAAAAAAAAACACTAAGCATAATTATAAAGACAACAAATGTAATAAAGTAGCTAAATCAGATAAAATTCTTACATAAAACAAGACCACATCTCTAGTTAAAACTATTTTAATTAAAAAGCGAAAATAAAATGACGTAAGCAGGGAAGTACTGAGTGAGGTTTGGTATGTTCTGTACCCGGAGCTCCTGTTTAATTATTGTGTACGATGCAGGCAGGGTCGTCGCTCTGATTACGCTCGTTCTTTTTAAAAAGTTGTTAGAAGATTGTGATAATTGCGATTTCTTTCTTTTGAGTTTGAAGATTAAAACTGAGCAGGCGTGACATGTTTGCAAACACATCATTACGTCCTTTATTCTCCCCAAAACGCTCCCGTCCTGATTAAATCACGACCGCTCGCCTTCGATTTCTCTTTACAGAGGGGGATTCAACGAGGGCCAATTAAAGGGTGGAGGCCCGGAGGAGGGGCCGCTCTACAAATCCACACGTGCCGACGCCTCGGGTCGGGGCCGCTGTTTTGTTTAGCTCAGCATGAGCCTGATGAAGAGAAAGCGAGAGAATTAAATAATGTACAGCTTATCAGGTTTTGATTGAAACCCCTGGCTGAAGACTGTCCGGGTACGAGAACATTGTTGGAGCAGAACAATAAGAAATGCAAAACAGTTCAGGATCGGTTGCCATATATAAACATAACGCAGCAATTTTATTTAGCAAAATCCATTATAGTTGAATAAGACACACACATTCTCATTCTTAGAGTAAATCCCCACGCTAGTGGTTAAGGTACTGGACCATGGACCAGAAGGTCGAGGGTTCAAATCCCAACTCTGCCACAGTTGGGTTCCCGAGCAAGGCCCTTACCCCACAATTATAAGACTGTATTAATTGCTCTGGATAAGGGCGTCTGCTAAATTATATAAACGTAAATGACTTAAGGTAGAATCCAAGCCATCAAAGGGTAAAAGCCGACGCCCACAGAGTCCAAATGACATACACCAAGGGAAAATATCAGTCATTAGATTGAGTTGCATTATACAGTTGATTAAAAGTGCGTTCTCATAAAATGTGCAAGCGAGGTTGCCAGATATAACCTAAATAGAGCTCACTTTTATCCTACTGAATGTCATACATCAGTGAAACTGGATACAGCCAAAAGTTTGTGGACACTCAAATTACTAACGAGTATTAATAATGGGCATTGTCCCTTCTTGATGCCACAACAGTCTTCACTCATCTAAGAAGGCTTTGCATTAGAGTTTGGAACGTGACGGACACTGAGGTCTGAAAACAAACCCGGAGTTGACCTGACAGTTGGCATTCCGATGCATCTCAAAGGAAGCCAATAGATTTGAGGTCCTTGGTCACAGAGAATGAGAACCCTTTTTCTACACTTCATATTCAGGTTTGTTTAATTCTTTATTTAACCGGATTAGCGGCTGTTCACGATGGGACCGAGGGTACTTTGAGGGTACTACGAGTAAACCCGCACGGACAGTAACCTGCTGCACCAAAGTGCCGCCCTGCATAGTTTATAAATGAAGCTGTTTGCTTAGCACGAAACGTCAAATCGCATGAATTAATTGCAACAACTTAAGGTGCAGATAATTGATAACAACACAATCTTCCCAGCTCCCACATCGTACCCGCGTCGACACATTAGGATCACGCTCCAACACCTTCAATTCTAAACTGTGGCCACACCAGTTCTATTAGGTTACATCCCCAACAAAATTAAAAATAGAAAACGTATTCAAAGAGCATCTTGATTCCAAATTAATTTGACTTGTTATTGGTGACGGGGTTTGTCATGTCCTTTTTCTGTTTTAAGCGACACACAAAAGGTTGCATCTATACACAAGTTTATCTAAGAGTCAATTTAGAGTAAATAATTAAAATAAAACATCTTTGGACTGTGGGAAGAAAACCACATTACCCAGGGAGCCCATACAGACCCAGGCTGCTCCACCCTGGTCTTGAGCCCAGGACCTTCTCGATGTGAGGTGGCTTTAATAACAGCTGGCCACTGTGCCAGCCCGTTTGACAATAACAGATTTCCGACAGTTTTCAGATTGCAATCTTTGAGCAAAGTCCAGTTTTCCAAACCCAAAGCACCTCCAACGTCGCAGACCGCGATGCCGGTGGGGTTTGAATTGTGCTTTATTGGGAGGCTGGAATAGGTTTAGCGTTCAGTGGTGGAATTTCAGTTATTATAACAAGACACCAGGCTTTTCAGCGTTAGTGTAAATCTCGATGCTGGCTCTGAGGTTCAGCCCGAAAAAAAAAAAAAACGAACACGAGTCTGTAGCTCCTTCTGATTTGGCACAACCAGTCGCATTAACGATCATTAATGACACCCGAACGCGAGGGAGGCTCGGATCTTCATTTGTTGTTTGCCTTTCTAACCCAATTAATACTTTGTGTTCATTTAATCAGGTGCATTAACACTTGAAATTGAATGCAAATGAGCAGCAGATGATTAACGTGGGTCAAATATCCAGCACCACCATACAAGGAGGCTTCGAATTCAATTAACACCAAGTTTCCAGTTTTTATTTCCACCAATCCAAATGGGAGCCCCCAAAGAGCTTAAACATTAAGGTCAGAAAGGTTACAGTGTTATTAAGCTGCAGCAATGTTCGCGCAAATAAACAACGAACATTCGACTACTTTTAACTAAAGTGCATTTTGCTGTGAAACAAAGGTCCTCGAAAATCTACTAATACCATAGTCGCATACGTAGCTGGTCCTCAGAAGACGCTGCAAACTAAAAGTTAAAAAGGATCAGCTCGGCAAATCTTAAGTTAAGATCCAGGTTAGCGTTTATCCTGAGATCCTTACAGAGCTGCTAAAACAGAAGTGTGTTTAGGTGGGCCGGCCCTCCACTGTTTGCCCAATTTCCAAGCTGCCATGTGGCCTTTGTGAACACCTGTGTCTATCGACCACGAATAATTACTTCCCTCCCCACCATTTTCCCCTCAGTAAAGGCGCCAATTCACCGCGCCTCGGACAGCTGGCGCTATAGAAAGCCTTCTGAGCTCAGGGTCTGGCCCATCGCCATGGAGAATCCACAAGCTGCTCTGACTGACAGTCCTTAACGAACGGCTTAAGAGTCAATCGTCAAGGTTTAAACGTGTTACAACTTCACCATCGACATGATGAACGGACCCACGCGTGAGGCTGAGCTCCAGCAGGACACGCGCTAGCTTGCAAAGTTTGATGAAAAATCCATATTTGGCTCGTTTTATTAAGGCTCCAAAACGGGAACTGGCAGAAATAACGTTAATACGATCTAAACACTATTACGTTCTGTAAGAAAGATTCATTCCTCATTCATTTACAAAGATCTAGTTTGTTGGAAGGGACTAGAAAATACATTTCAGGCTGAGCTATTTTAGGGACGCTGTACTAATACTCAAGAAGTCACATGGTGCACAGGGTGAGCAGCAATACTCCCGGGTTTTGGTACTCCCAATATCATCATCTTTTCCTCTCAACTTTTCAGGGTTGCGATCAGAAGCCCAGGTATTTCAGTCCCCTGCAGCTCCTGCTGGCTACTGCCGGGTGAACTGGGAGCCGTAATCCCTTCATAGGGTTCTGGGCCAATCCCAGAGCCGCCTCACAAGCGACAGTGCCTGGTACACCTCCAGGAGGTATCCTTAACAAAACGCCAGAACCAACTGGCTCCTCATCTCCTCTCCTCCTGCCAAATTGCCAACTACATCGCCTGATCTCAGAGAGTATTGCCCAGCAACCTACCAGATAAAGCTTAATTTGACTGATCTTGTGATCAGAGGACTACAGGAGCCTGGTGAAGGACTTTCTGTTTGGCGCAACCGGAAATCACCTGCAGCTCAACATCTCAAAGACCAAGGAGCTGGTCACTGACTTTGGGAGATCCAGACCATCACCACGACCGGTTCTAATTGAGGGGGTTGAGATGGAGGCTGTGGATTCCTACAAGTACCTTGAGCTGTAGCTGGACAAAAAACTGAACTGGACCTGTAACACAGACCACCTGTATAGGAAGGGACAGAGCAGGCTGTACTTACTGAGGAGTCTGAGGTCCTTTAACATCTGCAGGAAACACCTGTGGATGTTTTATCAGTCCGTGGTCGCTAGTGTTCTGTTTTAGACCGTAGTGTGCTGGGGGGTGCAGAATATCCAAGAAAGACACATCCAGGTTGGACAACTGATCAGGCGGGCAGGTTCTGTGGTTGGTATGAAGCTGGATCCTCTGGTGACGGTGGCAAAGAAGAGGACTATGGACAAACTACTGGACATCATGGACGATTCCAGTCACCCTCTGCACATCATCATCATCCACCAGAGAAGCCTGTTCAGTGACAGACTGCTCGTTCCCAAATGCAGGACCAACAGACTAAAAAACTCCTTTGTCCCTTATGGAATCAGACTGTACTCCTCTCAGGGGGGGAGGAGAGGTAACAGGAGAACAGAGGATATGAAGGAACAGTAGCCCGACCACAACACAAAACATAGGTGCAATAATCTAACTATGTGGATGGATGGATGGAGTATGTTTATTTGGCGTCGCGTTAGCATCAACGTCTCAACGCCAGAAACATTCCATGCTGGGCCAATTTAGAGCAGCCAATTAACCTAGTGCGTGTAAAAGTGAAACCACAGTAAAGCCACATGGATATGAGGAGAACTTGTAAACTCCACAAAGAGACCAAGGTCAGGATGGAACTGAGTCGTGAGCTGAACATGCTGACGCTGTAAATTAGATTACTAACAAGCAAACTAACTTGCGTTACGTATTAAGTACAGCAATATTTCAGAACTAATTTGCTAGGAAAATGTGTCACGGCTCTCGTCGTTTGCCCGGTACGACGTGCGCTTGTGGACACGGCCGTGCAGATCTCAGCTAAATGTGTTGCGTTTTTCTTTATTTTAACATCTACATTACTGTATGCTTAGTGCAAAACAAGGCCACATGGGTCCAAAGAAGGTTAGTAATGACAGCCAACCAAAAGGAAAACATTCTAGACAGAGAAGCCTGTTCAGACTGCTCCTTCCCAAATGCAGGACCAACAGACTAAAAAAAACTCCTTTGTCCCTTATGGAATCAGACTGTACTCCTCTCAGGGGGGGAGGAGAGGTAACAGTAGAACAGAGGACGAGAAGGAACAGTAGCCTGACCACAACACAAAACATAAGTGCTATAATCTATGTGCAATAACGTTATAATAAAAAAAATTCTACCAGTTTCATATCGCTATATATTCCTTATTTTCTCTTTTTTTTACCCATCTACCTCCTCTATGCTATGTTTGTATTGTAATGATGATGCTGGAATCTCAGTTTCCCTGAGGGAACGCTCCCAAAGGGATCAATAAAGTTTGATCTTATCTTATCTCTCTTATCTTATGTTACATGAGGTATAGGGATGTAGATTGGCCAGCAAAATGAGAGTCTTAGGGCTCAACTCCATCTTCACCACTAAGGAAAGGTACAGCGACCGAAAACACCATACCTACCATGAGGCACAATGGCGGTAACACTGTTTCAGGGCGTTTCTGGTCAAATATGGATGCCATCAAGTACCTCCAAACCTAAAAATGGGCACCACGTTCACCTTGCAGCATGACAACAGGAAGGTGAATCCTGACCTAAATCCAGTAGAAACTATTTTTTTTTTTACGAACAATTTTGTTAAGGAAGACTGGACAAATGTATAAAGATTGGACACATATCTAGGTGTGCTAAGCTGAGAGGGATAAATCCAAAATTTGGGGAGGGGTGATCATTAATTCTGTTATTTTAGGCTGTTATTTTTACACGTTAACCATTTTCTGTTTTACTATTACCTGAAAGTTGTAGGGAATAGTGTAAATACTGTCACTATATAACAATGGATGGTTTCTGATTCGCTTCTGAGGTTAGAAGACAAAACAAAAGGACGTGCAGCAGTTGAAAACACGAGCTTATAAATGGCGACGACCGGCTCCGGTTTTCTCCAGGACAAGTGATGATAAAAGTGCAGATAAAGCACAGAGGACAATTAAAACGTGTTAGTCGATGTACATCTCACAGGCCGATAGTGCCATTTTAACAGGATACAAGTCATTCATCGATTAAGGCAAAACAAATTAAAGCAGTCCTGGACGGGATCGTGCTCAGAGCTACGATGCTGGAAAGCAGTTCCAGAGGATCAGGGTTTGTACTGGGCTCGCAATGGGAGACTCAAGTCATACAGTTCTGGAACCTCACGCCGGGCAGGAGTAAGCGATTTCTGCATCTTGCCAGAAGCTAAACCTGTGCCCAGAGCATGAGGTTAGAATCCTGACAGGACCCTGTACAGCATTTAGAAGTGAAAGTTTCATTTTGAAAAGGGGGACGATCCTGAGCCTATCCCGTAACCCACTGGGTGCAGGTCAATATGTTCCTGGATGGCATGCCAGTGCATCACATGACCAAAGTCAAACGTATTTCTATAGTGCTTTTTATAACGGAGCATCGCCTCAAAGCAGCGTTACAATCTTACATGATCTTAAAAGGCCAATCCCAAATTGAGCAAGCCTAGTGCGACAGTGGAAAGGAAAAACTCTCTGAATATACAAGACAGAAACCTTAGGAGGACCAAGACTCAAAAAAGGCACCCATCCTCCTCGGGTGTCCGACCAGGCATCGAACGTAGTACCAAGCCTTAGAGGTACAATCCTGGATCTCCACTGTTGGCGCCAATCCAAAAGCGTTCACGAACGACAACATTCTGAACCTGGTATTGCTTTGTCGTCATACGCTACAACCTCGCAGGAAGCCGCACCTCCAGTTCCTCACGATCCAGCACTTAAAAAATACACCATTCTTAATAAATGACTGATGACTCACTGTCTTTGTGTCACGTCAGTTTTCTATCGTCGGGGAGAAACTGCTTTATAATTAATTCTACACCCCGGCTGCACGGTTATAGACCATTTACGCACAGCGATGTGTGATATTGAGTTTGTTTTACGACTGGGAATGTATCATCTGTTCCATCTCCGGAGAACACAATACAATTTCAGCTGCGGCGCTTTACTCGAGCATCACGCTGAATTGCGCGCACTAACATACATTAAGCTCGGGTTATAATATCTCCTTAGAGCGCCCAGACTCGGCCCGCCGGCGACGCCGCGGCATGCTAATGAGAAGATGGAGGAAAAGCTCATGAATGTCAGCTGCCTGTGAATACAGAATGTAAAGGAATAAGGTCCACGGTTCCAGATCTTATACACAACAGGACGATCTATAATGGAATCAATGGAGTAAACTGGTTCTAGCTATGCTGCTGCAGTAGTGCTGCTGGAGTTTCATGCTGCACCAGGCATCAGTGATTATTAATAGAATCTGTGCTCCTAACCCATAAGTAACTGCATATTCTCTTTTCTCTCCAAACCAGTATATTCCGGTACCAGTTCCAGCACCACAGCATCACTCTACTGGTCTTCATCAACAATAACCAGTTCCACCAGTCCCAGCAATCACAGCTTACCACTAAGGACTCATTATCTTAACTATATTTTGTTATTTAATTTCAATTTTATTGTGAATGTAAATTCTATTATTTTCTCAATTTTAATATTAAGACAAGTTTAATTATTTTAATAAACATCTGGGCCACCCATGAAGGTCGGCTCCCTTTCGAGTCTTGGTTCCTCCCAAGGTTTCCTCCTTCTATATTCAGGGAGTTTTTCCTTGCCACTGTCGCCCTAGGCTTGCTTAATTTGGGATTGGTCTTTTAAGATAATATAAGATTATAAAGCTGCTTTAAGACAATGCACCATTCTACAAAGCTCTATAGAAATGTATGGATGTATAGAATTTGTATAGAAAGTTGACTTGACTTTAACCAGGAGAGTGAGGGTCATCAAACAGGGAGGTTTTATGGCGAACGACCGCCCTAGCACCAAAAGGATGGAGTTTGTTTATTTAACGTCGCTTCAGCATCAACGTCTCCAGTAACGCCAGAAACAGTTCATGCTGGGCCAATTTTGAGCAGCCAATTGACCTAATGCGTGTAAAAGAGAAACTACAGTAAAGCCAAATGGCAAATCTGGTAAACTCCAAAAAGAGTCCAAGGTCTGGATGGAACTGGGGACGTCTGAGGTCACGAGCTGGACATGCTGTAAATTATATTACTAACAAACAAACGAACAAACGGCCGTGCAGATCTCAGCTTCTTTTGTTGTGTTTTTCTTTATTTTAACATCTACAGTACTGTATGCTTAGTGCAAAAAAGGCCACCAGGGACCAACGACAGCCAACCAAAAGGAAAACATTCTGGAAAGGAATAGAAATCACAGCCAACCGAAAGGAAAGCATGCTTTCTGTGGCCAATTTTTTAACACCATTAGAAAATAAGCTTTGTGTTAACGATTCTGAATTATTATACAGTGTGGTTCATGTCAAACTCGGCAGTTTATGATCTATTTAACTTTTTACCTGAACATTTCTCCACGGTAAATCAGGAAGTTTCTGTACAATACTTCATTAATGCATGAAATAACGCCTCGAATACAGAATAGGACTGCAATTAAAGCAACCGTTGGCTAAAATCAGGGGGCTACCAGTATCAATGTTGTAATGCATGTGTAAATAAATGTTGAAAAAAAAAGATTTTCCGACGTCAGGCTACGAGACAAAAACGGCGCCTATTTTAAAACGGTACGGAGAGGTGCAGCAGTCGAAAACGAGCCTATGTCTTATTAATTAATCACGCGAGGTTCCATCTAAACACGCTGGTATTCTGTTTTTAGTAAGGAACGTGGTCCTGGTGTTAAAGCAGGAAGGGACCAAACATTTCCAATCCTGCAGTAACGTTACTCACCGTCTCTCAGCTCAGCTCTAAATGGGTATAAAGTTAGCAGCAGAGGTGATTAGAATTAAAAGAAGGTCTAATGCTCACGCTAATGGTTCTTTTAATCATCCTCACCCTCAGTCTTCTGCTGCCTGGGGTTTTTTTTTTTTTTTTTTTTTTTTAAGTGCTGGCAACGCGAGCGCCTGGGGTGTACTATAGCATTATAGCATTAGTAGCAGGCTCTATAATCATAAGACTTGACGTTAAATTAACAGATAAAAAAAAAAAACAAAACAAAAAAAACATACAAGCAAGGTGTAGTGTGGAAATTAAATGTGGCGAGCAAGACTTTTGGACTTTGCAGCGTTCTTTGTATGTTTACGTGCCGAAGAACGGCCAGAATGGTAGAAGGGTAACTCAAATACTTTAAGCAGAAGAACATCTCTGAACAAACAGCAAGGCAAACCTTGAAGCATTTGGGCTACAGCAGACGGCAACCACAGAGTCCCAGTGGTTTCACCAAAACGGGACATTAGAAGACAGGGAAAATGTTGCCTGCTCTCATGAGTCTTGACTGGCGCTGAAATATTCCGGTTGTCGGGTCGGAATATGATATGAAACACGAAAGCATGGATCCATCCTGTGGTGGTCTAGTGGTTAAGATACCTATGGGTACCTATGGGTGACTATGGGTTCAAATCCCGCTACTGCTACAGTTGGGTCCCTGAGCAAGACCCTTATCCCACAATTGCTTGGATTGTAAGACTGTATTAACGGTAAGTCGCTTTGGATAAGGGTGTCTGCTAAATGCCATAAATTTAAATGCTGGCGGCACAACGGTGTGATTTTCTGGGTACGTTTAGACCTCATGCCTTCTGGGCATCATTAAAACATTTAACTTCTTTTACGTTTTTAGCAGATGCCCTTATCCGGAGCGACTTACAACTCATAGTCTTACAATCAGAGGTGGGATTTGAACCCTGGATCATCAGGTTCACAGTTCAGTACCTTAACCGCTAAGCTACCACAGTCCCATCAGATCCCAGATCCCAGATCAAATCATCTCGAACTGGTTTCTAAACATAATATTAAGTTAACTGGATTCGAACAGCCTCCACAGTCGCAAGATCTCATTCTAAAAGCGAAAACAGCTGGAGCTGAATTGCCTTAAAGGGAGGGAACAGTGTTTAAAGCCAGACTTGAATCAATTAAAAGGTTAAACTGAACTGAGGGTAAATATTTATGAGATGAACAGTGGATGGTGGGGAAGGTATTCCAGCTGCTAACTAAAAGAGGTAAAGGGGACATGAAGAAAGTAATTTCTTGGGCAATGAAACAAATAAACCCGTGCTCATTCTTATTCCTAACGTTTTGGTTTTATGTTAGCTGTCACCACACTATACTGGGATGCATGTCTGCTTAGGGATTTGTTTTGTCGCCACGTCACGTACTCACCTCAAGGGCTCATCGGCTGTTGCCTTCCAAAATGTACAGGTCTTCAGTGGTTTTTACCTCCCAATACCTCCCATTAATGCCAGATACCTCCACTCGGATGCCAGATATGGACTCAACTTCCTGTACCTTCAGGACAAAGATACAGGACAATTAAAAACTCAGTCCAGCAGACTTAGGAACGTTTTTTTCCCCAGAGCTGTACCATCCACCCCTCCGTTTGCATACGCAAACCCTTAAGAACTACTTGTACTATTCCTCTTTCTGTCCCGGGTTCAATCCCAGGGTGGGACGGCCTGTGTCCTTTTTGTGTGGAGTCACTATGTCCTCCGTGTGTATGCGTGGGTTTACTCCTGGTACTCCCGTTTTCTCCCACAGTCCAAAAACATGCGTGTTAGCTTAATTGGTGTCTCTAAAGTAGCCCTTAGTTTGTGAATGTGTCCCGTCTACGATGGGCTGGCACCCGTCTAGGGTCGCTCCTGTGCCCAGAGATGCCAGGTGGGCACCAGCCGACCCGCTACCCCATGTGAATTACGGGGAAGATAATGGACAGATGATATTATTACAATAACAGCATAACACACTTATTTTATATCCTATTATTAATATGTATCTTTAAAATGGGGCGTGCTGTTTGTCTGTTGTCACTCCATTTCAAGTTCAAAGAAAGTTCTATTGTATTCAATAATTACAAGAGCTTTCCAGATTCTGTGGTGCTTGGACCCCCGAAGGTCTCAATGTCCCCATTTGCAGCAGTTCCGAGCGAAACCTGCTGTTTTTAGTCAGATCAAGTAATTACAGAGCAAATTGGGCAATTTGAAAGTGTTTTTCTCTTTAAATTTTCCATAGTTCGGTCAAGCTTTAAGTCAACCAAAGATTTCCGTTCAACCAGCGTCCGGATTTAACACGTAAACAGACGGCAAACAGTCGCAAAAAAAAAAAAAGAAGGAATATTTTAGGTTTGAAGCAGGCCAGCCCGGTGAGGGTTACTCACCAAACACACAAAGCAAACACTGAAACCAGGCGGCGCGTCCCAGCCCATTAGATCGTGCGTCAATTATTTATTAGGCAGTAAAAGGCTTCTGTGTAAAGTAAATGGTGCTTGCAGACTGCAACATGCAGGAGTCTAGATCCCATATCTCACAACGAACGACACCGGGGCTGGGTGCGTTGTGGTAAATGACCTGTTTGCGTATCTGTGTGGTAGAACACACACACACACACACACGCGCGAGAAGATTAGGGTGGAATAGTTGCATAAATACCTCATTAATGCTACTAATAGGAATTCAGCCCAACGTCTGTCCATATACAGAAATAAAATCAGTCCCGAGTTTAAGCAAATAAGAGCAGGACTGCGAGTCATTAGATCAGATCGTTCATTAAAGAGGAACAGCCAAGCGCTAAATTACTCCCGATCGAACGTCCAACCCATTACATACCTGCTCGCGATTCAGAGATTCAGCGTTTTGCACATGCTCAACTGTGCAGCCGCTACGTTTCCCGGTCTACTTTTGCATCGTTTGTTCTCCCGAAAAATTTGGCCCACCAGTAAAACATAAAATATCCATCACAGGAATACCCAGGGGCACTGGTGCAGAGTATTTCAGGTTTTAAGTAGATTTTTTGTGTATTTTACCTACAAATTAGGAATGTTAAATACCTAAACACTGGGGGTGTGCCATATCGTATCGCTCACGATAACAGTATCGTTTTTTAAAACGATATAAAACTGATATTTCGACGTGCTTACGTAACGACGTAGCGCATTTACACGGAGTATAGCGCACATCCCAGTGGCGAACCGTGAGCACTACAGCTGGGCCTTCACCTCTTTTCATTCTTTTAATTCCAGTTCTGGAGTTGGTCTTCCGTTTTTTATTATTTGAAGTTTTTCTGTGAAAGGCCGCCTTGAAAAAGGCGATGCTATCAAGCTAGCCACAATGTCACTCTCGTCTGCCGCCATTTATCTCCATCTCTCAACCGCTCTCCCTACTCAGATTGCAGATTTAACTCTGTGACACAGTTGAATGGCGGCACAGTGGTGAGAGCGGATGAGAATCAACCACTCTGTTAGGACTTCGCGAAGGCCTACGATCTATTGTTTTTGTCCCGCCCACTTGAAATCAAACCGTGATTGGTCAATTTGCCCCTCACTCTCCAAACCAAAACACGTAGCTTGGCCTTCCGTGGGATTCGTGAAGTCCTAACCAATTAGGACCTTGATAGAGACGGGTCTTGATAGAGACGATGATTCTGATTGGATAACATGTTTTTAGGACAGTAACCCTTTCATTGCTTTCATTTTTTGGTTCAGAATTCTTTTAGGCCTTCTCTGAAGGCGTAGAAGGCCCTGAAGGTTCCCCACTGGCACATCCAGTACGTGAGTCGTGGGCGGATCAACAGATATGGCGGTGGAGGACTTTGGTACAAAAGTACAGTGATGTGTAAGCTATGCAAAAGGTCTGTAGGAACAAAAAGGGATCCCAAGCAGAAGCAGCAACCGAGTGCGAGGTCCAAAAACGCTGCGATGCGAGGTATTTTAAAGTATAAAATATATCGCCAAATACATCGTTATCACAGAAGTACTCTAAAACGTCGTGATTGTTTTAGGGCCATAGTCGCACGCCCCTAGTAACCGCTCAACAATACCCCCAAATTTAACAGGGAAAAAACACAACAGGGAAATCACTGTTACTATTAGATTAGAAAAAGATTTAGCAAAGCCACAAAGTCTATAAGCATTAAGTGTGAGCTCCCCTTACACTTTTCATCAGGAATCAGAAAAAGCTTGATTAAGAATTGTCTTTTTGGAGGGGTAGCAGGCAAGAAAAACACTTTTTTAGCAGGGGAACAGGGTGAAAAGGTGAAGATGTTAAATCGATAAAAGACTGGAATGAAGATCAGGGGAAAAGAGGATCATGGCGTGATATGGTGTTATATCTGGTAATCATAGTGTATGTATTTCTGTCTCTGTGGGGACCTCCCACAGACATGTTACTGTTGCTATTTAATGCTTCACCTACACCTGAGCACAACATCAGAAGTTCAAGTTGTGTGTAAAAGCGAGTAAAAGGGAAAATAAATCGGATTTCCTTGTCGGGACCAGCAGAAATTCCACCCAAGATAAAACTGTCAGGCCGTCACAATCATATCTAAACCTGACACACATACAGACACACACACACACACACACACAGAGACACTTTTTCCACATTTTGTTACGTTACAGCCTTATTCCAAATTGTATTAAATTCATCTCTTTCCTCAAAATTCTACA
>JAVSBV010155548.1:0-14948 GCA_033117975.1 Parotocinclus spilosoma
TATAAAATGAAAAAACTGCAAAGCTTTAAAATGAAAACTGCCATAATGAAATAATGTTTCCTAAGTTTTGTTTTATTTCCTTCCTAATTAGACAATTATAATATAAACATTTAGAATTTAAGTTTATCTTCCAAACTAGATATTTAAACCTTAAAATTATATAAAAACACACGCACACACATACATGTTTTTTGTTCTGACATTGTAAGTATGTGGAGGTTCTGGCAAATGATCTGACGTCTCTCTCTATCTCTCTCTCTCTCTCTCTCTCTGTCTCTTGCACACACACACACACACACACACACACACACACACACACAGACACGTTAAGGCTCACTGAAAATAAAACAACACTTCAGAAAAACAATTTGTATTTTGACAATTATCCAAAATAACATAACTGTCTGGATGTTCATTAATATCCACACTTTACTGTTTATTGATACACAAAAAAAGGCTTTTTAATACCCTAAATTATAAAGCCATGTCATTACATTAGTTCCAATAAATGATTGAAACATTCACTAAAGCTCAAACATCATCAACGTGAAAGTTCCTGTCCTAAATTTGCTCTAGCCTGAATAAAGGAGCAATCAGAAACATGCCTTTTCCACCTTCATTTACTCCAATTTGTGAAATAAGTTACCTGGGATGATAGATTGAAGGAGACAGAATCTAAATTAAATATGCTAATCTGCTTTGGTGATGACTACTGTGAAGAAGCTGTAGATATGAGGGAAACAAGTTGCCTAATTAGAAACTGATGAACCAGAATTGACAGACAGGATGTTAGCAGTTTGAAAAGGCACTAAGAAATCTCACTGGGTCTTCAGTTTGGTCTAGGATTCAAATTGATGCATACGATCCCCTTAGCAATGTCACATTAGTGAATTATTTTAAAACTTTAAGAACTATATTTAGCATAAACTGTCAATATTCCTATCTTAAAATTTAACTTAGTACTTGATAGATAAAAAGATAAAAAAAACTACCTACTAAAGGTAGTATTTAATAAATTATGTAGACCACTTCTAAGACAGACAGATAGATAGACTTACTTTATTGTCATTTAGGCAATAGTTTTTACAGTCTAGTGTTATTGCTATTTGTTGTTAATGAGTGTGATGGCATGAGGAAACACACTGTTTGTGTGTCTGGTAGTTTTTGTGTACATTCTTCTGTATCTCCTGCCAGAGGGAAGAAGCTGAAATAAATTGTGTCCAGGGTCTGAGGAGTCTGTGATGATTTTCTCTGCCCATTTTCTGGTTCTTGATGTGTATAAATCCTGAAGGTTGGGAAAAGGAGCACCAATAATTTTTTCAGCAGTTCTGATTGTTCTCTGCAGTCAGTTCCTGTCTTGTTTTGTTTTTGCTCCTAACCAGATTGTGATGGAAGAGCACAAGACAGGTTTAATGACTGCAGAGTAGAACTGCCTCAGCAGCTCCTGTGGCAGACCATAGTTTTTCAGTTGGCGCAGAAAGTACATCCTCTGTTGGGCCTTTCTGAGGATGGAGCTGATGTTGAGTTCCCATTTCAGGTTCTGAGAGATGGTAGTTCCCAGGAACTTGAGGGTCTCCACAGTCATCACAGGGCTGTCAGTTATAGTGATTGCTGGCAGTGGTGAAGGGTGTCTCCTGAAGTCCACTGACATCTCCACAGTCTTGAGAGTGTTCAGCACCAGATTATTCCGGCTGCACCAGAGCACCAGCAGTTTAAACTCTAATATGCAGACTCGTCGCCATCTTGTATGAGTCTGATGACTGTTGTGTCATCTTTAAACTTAAGGAGTTTAACTGCTGGGTCGTTTGATGTGCAGTCGTTGGTTTAGAGGGATAAGAGCAGTGTGGACAGTACACATCCTTGTGAAGATCCAGTGCTGATTGACTGTGTGTCAGAAGTTAATTTCCCCAGCCTCACCTGCTGTGTTCTGTTACGAGATGAGGTGGTTTTTATTTATGACCAAGTATGCAGGATAAACATATCCCACAATGTATAATAAGAATGAGGAAATAATATAAAACAACTGAAAGGGGGTTAAGAGCGGAGGGTCAGACTCCTAACATAATAAAACCGAAAGTATAATTTGGCATGCCATTGTTGCTTCCCAAATGGGAGCAACGCGCGAACTTGTCGCAAGAGGACGCCAAAGAGTCAGTCAGGGCAAAGGTGCAGAAAGCACTGTTTTGGGACGTCTCTTAAATAGCGAGGCACGGAGGTAGTCCAAACGCCAGGGAGCAAGCGTGAGCGCGAATGTGCATGCAATTATATGAAAGCCTAACCGGGACACGTCTTATAGAGTGCGTGTTTACCTGGTGGCTATTCTATCCGGGGCATATCTCGATTCAGCAGCCGACTAGAGTCAGACTCAAAAGAGCGCATAAGCGCCAGAGCGTATACTTCTAACGCACTACCGGGTAGCTGCTCTACAGAGTACAGAGGACGCCAAAGCACCAGAGAGCAAGCATGAGCTCTAACACACACGCAGCGCGAGGGGGCAAAGAAATCGCGGAAGTGGCTAATGCGCAAAAAGGTGAGCATATAAGCTCAGGGCACGCTTATAGCACGAGTGTGAATAACACACAAAAGGCGCGAAGTGCCAGAACACGATAATAAACTCAGGTACGCGAGGAGCGCGAATGACAATAGACAAACACTCGGCTGGAGTGAGGCTAGGTAGGTGCCGACAACTGAAGAGCACGAGCTCAAAGCATGCGAGGAGCGCACGAGTACGGGATGGGAAAACCCTCAAAGTGCCCCTAACAAACTAAGTACCTTGGCGGTTACCCGCACATACCAGTCCATTGGCACTAAAAGCCCCCGGAACTTTACCACTATCTCTAGGGAACTCGGAAGGGCGCAAGGGCGCCGGTGGTCAGACGCGCGACCCGAACGGCGATGGAACACTGTTGGAATAATGATGACCTGACCCCGAACAGCACTAAAACCACACCTTTATAGGACGTGAAGCAGCTGTTTGGGATCAGGACATAATTAAGATACTGGATATAAGGTCACGCCACCGATGGCTCTGTAATGGCGACCAGTGAGGACGACCGAACGCACCGGGGGAAGGTAGGACCCCAACAGCTACATGATAACTTCTAGTTCCTTTAAACATTACAAAAATGTAATCTTCCCTGATACTTAAGAATTACTGATTATTCCCCACTCAGGCAGAAGAAAAGAGCCAGAGGAGTCAAGATGACACAAATGATGATTCATGCAATGAAAAAGCAGGACAAAAATAGATTGCAGCATACAATATAATTCTCAGGTTTATTTTAACGTCAAAATTATTTATGTATCAGCTGTCAGATTGTGAGGATAGGGGATTTTATCTGACTGGATGGATTTTTCCAGTGATCTGTAGTTGGATTATTTCTCTCTTAAATTGTTTTAACTAGTGATTTGATGGTATAATGTAGTACTTGGTAAACACTCTGGACATGGGTCATGTATTTATATTGACACAAGAAAGCGTGACTTACACTACTGCTACTATTACCCTTATACATGAATGACTGGCTAGTAAGACTTAATTATGGTCACTTTCGTAACTCATATGAGGTTTAGAACAGTTATCACAAACTTTTACTGGTGTATGCATCTTTTTTCAGACAAAACACTATTGTACTACGTTGAGTTTATAAGCTGTGCAAGGCTGGCTCTTGTAATTTATTTTAAAACTACTTAATTACAACTTTAAAACCTCCTTTTATTTGCGGCTTCTGTTTACAAACTGTGTTCTGTTCTTCACCTCTTTTCTGATTTCTGATTAAAAACTCTGGCTTGTTCTCATTACTCAGATTTTGCTCTGCCATGTGGTACCTCTGTTTATGTGCTCAATAAAGCTTGGCTGGGATTTCTGTGTATGTTTCCAATTTTTGTCATGTGACAATTCCCTCTATACTTTTTAAAAATTTTTCAGACATAACGTTACAGTATTTTGTTGCTTTGCTGTTCGTTGGATGTTGTGCTTGTGTACAGTTCCCCACCTGGAAGTAATATGATGTTATTTTCAGTAAGTGAAAATACATATTAGATGTGCAACACCCAACCTGGCCACCAGAAGTCACCATCAGAGCAATACTAGTGGTTGCCCACGGCAACAATGCCATGCTCACACACCTGTTTACCATATGTCATTAAACACTACATTTAAACCCCACAAATGCTTGTTCAATGCGAAGCATTGCCGGTTCTACCTGCAAAGCCGAATGTTTACTCATGTGTATGTTCCTTTGGTTTTTGACTTTTGCCTGCCTTTTTCACTTTGGTTTTTGAACTTACCCTTTTGATCTGTTTGTCTGGCTCAGCTAACCTCTATGCTTTAAAACCTCACCCCATAAGCGAGCCGGTGTGCACGCCAGCAGCCATTGCGGCAACCCTCAATCCTGTGCCAACTCCTAGCAAAAACAGCGCCTCTCCCACCACACCTGACAAGTATGATGGTGGTCCGGGTCACTGTAGGAGTTCCTTATGCAATGTAAGATCGACCTGTCATATGAGGACTGTGAAACCAGCCACTTGACTAGTAGTATGGATTCCGGAGATTTGCTTCAACTTAAACAGGGGAGGAAATCATCAGCAAAACATGCTTTGACGTTCCGAAAATTATCCGCAGAGTGTGCCTGGAATGAGAATGTGCTACTCACCACCTACCTCAACAAGACTCTCAAAATGGAAATGGAAACGGAAATTGCCTGTAAAGGGGACCAACTCAACTTCTCTCAATTTTTTTAGCTCTCCATAAAGTTGGATAACCTTGGACCCATTGATTGGAGATTGGAAGGGCCAAACTGTCCACTGAGGAGCACCTACGACACATGAGAGAGCAGCTATGCCTCTACTGTGTTTGCCTGGACCCCTTGCCCTTCTTGTCTTCCTTCTCACTGCACCTGGGACTGCATCATCGATCTTTCCCTGGTACCACACCACCCAAGAGTAGATAGGTTACCCTCTCTCTTCACTCGAATCCCAGACCATGAAGCAGTATATTCAGGAAGCATTACTCAGATTCTTCGTTCATCCAGAAGAAAGGTTAGGCCAGACTTTTTTTATTGCTTGTTTCGCAGATCCGCCGACGATCATATTTGCCGATCGCCGACAATCGTCTCCGGTGGAGAGCCAACGGTTTGCTTCTGTTAATTTATTTCTTTTCCAGAATCACTTTAATTTAATTGTAGGTTAAATAAATTTGATTTTTAAATAAAAAAATATTTTTATTTCTTCCTTCTATTGATTCCACATAGTTCTCATAAAGATGTACAGTATTATTTTATTTTCCTCCCCCCTCAGTAGATTTTTAAGTAGGTACATCCGAGTAACAAGCAATTAAAAAAGTCTGGCCTTAAAAGCTGTGTATTGACTACAAGGGGCTCAACGCCTTCACCGTAAGGAACCAATATCCTCCTTCCATTATTTTCTCTGCCACTGAACAGGTCAGAGAAGCCAAGATCTACACTAAACTGGATTTACGCAGTGCGTATAACCTAATCAGGATCCGAGAATGGGATGAGCGGAAGACTGCTTTTGTGATGTCATCTGGTCACTACGAGTTATGGGTTTCCCAGTGCGCTTTCTGTCTTCCAATCCTTTACTAATAAAATATTTAGAGGCATGCTCAACAAAGGAGTAATCTGCTGCATTGACAACATTTGCATTTATTCCAAGTCCCTAATTGAACACATTCACCATGTCAAACAAGTTCTCACCTGCCTGCAGGACCACCAGTTGTTTGTGGACTAGGAGAAATGTGAGTTCCACAAGACTCAGTTACCCTTTCTTGGCTACATACTGCCAAGCATCAGTGCAGAGGGGGTGCAGATGGTTCAGAGCAAGGTAACGATCATCACACTATGGCCTCAACCCAAGACGGTCAAAGACCTGCAAAGGTCCCAGGACTTTGCAAACTTCTATCAAAGGTTCATACGTGGCTTTAGCAATGTATCTGTCGGTATGTATCAAGTCTGCAAAACATCTGAATTCATGCCAGGTATTCAACACACATTGTCTTTGGTATGTGTCAAGATTTCGTGGCCCATGGTAGTTCAAGATATCACGGACAAATCAGATATCATGTCCTGGTATCCTGTTGGAACCACTGTCCATCCCTCAGAGTCCCTTATCCATTGATTTCATTACGGACATACCGGCATCTCAAGGCATTATCGTTGCCTTTTGCCTGATTCCCCTCCCCTCCACCACGGAGACTACTGAGGTCCTGTTAATGGAAGTTTTTATACTGTTTGGTATCCCTGAGCATATTTTTTCAGATCAGGCTCCCCAGTTCAGCTCATGAGTTTGGAGGTCTTTCTGTCAACTTCTGAATATCTCTGTAAGCCTGACATCCGAATATCACCCCCAGTCCAATGGGCAGGTGGAAAGGCTTCTTATGTTCCAACTGTAGCGACTCACAACATGACTCGAGGTGGTTTGTGCCCTGAGTATAGGTATGGCTACCTCGATGGGGCCTGTGTTTCTGCTTGCCATGTGAGAAACTCAATTCATGATATGTAGGCCCTTTTAAGGTGGCAAAACAAGTTACCCCAGTTTCCTACATGCTCCAGCTACCCTTCTCCTAATGTGTTGCACCTACCTTTCACATCTCGTTGCTCAAACCAGTCTCTCCCCCAGGTCGGATTCCCTAGACTCTATCAGAACCACCACCCTTTGTCGTAAATGATAAATTTGCCTATTCGCTTGAATCATGACTGGACTTAAGATGATGAACTGGTCTGTTATCATATCGAGTTGATTGGAAGCGGTATAGGCCTGAGGATCTCAGTCAGGTACCGGCAGAGGACATCCTTGACCCCTCCCTTACTGCAAAATGCCATGGTTTGCATCCCAACCAACCTGATCCTAGACCTTTAGGACGGACACGACTTCTGTGGCTTGTGGAGAAGCCTCTAGGAAGGGAATTCTGTCATGTGCAACACCCGACCAGGCCACCAGAAGTCCCCTTCACCACAATACTAGCGGTTGCCCACAGCAACAATTTCATGTTCACACACCTGCTTACTATATCTTATTAAGCACTTCATTTAAACCCCACACACATGCTCGTTCAATGCAAATAATTGTGTATGTTTTAAATGTTGCCTGTCTTGTTTTCCTGGTCTGCGATGGTTTTCCCGGTTCTGAACCCTTTGCTTGGCTTTCGACTTTTGGATTGTGTATTTAATAAAGCCTGCATATGGATCCTACCAGCGTCTGCCTAAGCAATGTTACAGCATAACATATGCATTAGTCATCTTTATACAGTGGGTAAGAAAAGTATTTAGACCCCTTTAAATTTATCACTCTGTTTCATTGCAGGCATTTGCTAAAATTAAAAAAGTTCATTTTATGTCTCATTAATGTACACTCAGCATCCAATCTTGACAGAAAAAACACACATGTAGATATATATGTAAATTTATTTAAAAAGAAAAACTGAAATATCACATGGCCATAAGTATTCAGACCCTTTGCTGTGACACACATTTAACTCACAAGCTGCCTGTTTCTTCTTATCCTTCTTGAGATGGTTCTACTCCTTCATTGGAGTCCAGCTGTGTTTAATTGAACTGATTGGACTTGATTAGAAAAGGCACACACCTGTCTATAAAAAACCTCACAGCTCACAGTGCATGTCAAAGCAAATAAGAATTATGTGGTCAAAGGAACTGCCCAAGGAGCTCAGAGACAGAATTGAGGCAAGGCACAGATCTGGTCAAGGTTACAAAAAGGAAAATTCTGCAACACACCAGGTTCCTAAGAGCACAGTGGCCTCTATAATCCTTAAATGGAAGAAGTTTGGGACGACCAGAACCCTTCCCAGACCTGGCCGTCCAGCCAAACTGAGCGTTTGTGGTTGAAGAGCCTTGGTGAGAGAGGTAAAGAAGAACCGAAAGATTATTATGGCTGAGCTCCAGAGATGCAGTAGGGAGATGGGAGAAAGTTTCATAAATTCAACTATCACTGCAGCCCTTCACCAGTCGGGGCTTTATGGCAGAGTGGCCTGACAGAGATGAAAGCCCACAGAGTTTGCCAAAAAACACATGAAAGACTCCCAGACTATGAAAAATAAGATTCTCTGGTCTGATGAGATGAAGGTTGAACTTTTTGGCGTTAATTTTAAGTGGTTTGTGTGAAGAAAACCAGGCACTGCTCATCACCTGCCCTATACAATCCCAACAGTAAAACATGGTGGTGGCAGCAATGGGGGTGTTTTCCAGCTGCAGGGACAGGACAACTGGCTGCAACTGAAGGAAAGATGAATGTGGCCAAGTACAGACATATCCTGGAATAAAACCTCTTCCAGAGTGCTTAGGACCTCATTTTAGCTGTGTGTTAGGGTCATTGTTTTGTTGGTTCATCTTCCAACAAAACAATGACCCTAAGCACAAAGCTAATATAACAAAGGAGTGGCTTCGGAACAACTCCTTAAAAACTCTTGACTGGTCCAGCCAGAGCTCTGACTTAAACCCAATATCTGTGGAGAGACCTAAAAATGGCTCTCTACCAACATTCACCATCCAACCTGACGGAACTGGAGAGGATGGCAGATAATCCCCATAATCTTTCCCAAGAAGACTCATGGCTGTACTAGCTCAAAAGTATGCTTCTACTAAATACTGAGCAAAGGATCTGAATACTTATACCCATGTGATATTTCAGTTTTTCTTTTTTAATAAATTTAAGATAAATAAAATTTACTTTTTTTAGCAAATGGCTGCAATGAAACAAAGAGTGATACATTTAAAGGGGTCTGAATACTTTCCGCACCCAATGTATTAATTCATTAAGAACCAGTATATACTCCTGATCAGCTTTACCATTTTGTGGTGCTGATGCACTCTGTTGTAGAACAGCAGTCAGAATGTGAAAGGCTTGCTACAAAGATTTAATCTTAAATCACTGTAGGATTTAAAACACACTTTGTATTATTTTGTAACATTTAATAGTTTTATACATAAATGCAGTGGAACTAAATAATACACTGCTCACAAAAATTACTGTATATTTAATTATATGATATTTTCATTTTGGAATATTTCCTCATTTTTGTGAGCAGTATTACACAGCATGGAAAAATACACTTAGTAAGCTAATACACACACACCTGTAGTGTAATACTGATGGGGACTTTTTATAGAGATAATGATTACTGCAGGTAATAACTGCTACTCCAGCACCTACCATCAATCCTAACTCTAACCTCAGTAACCTAAAACAAATCTTTTTTACAAATTTGCAATTTCTGTAAAAAAACAACATAGGGACTATAGGGTCCACCATGCCAAACATGTCATATCTTTCTATCCAAACTATATGCATAAACTGTTTGCAGATTCTAGACTATTTTTAATCTGTAACATTTATAGCTTAAAACCAGCTATATAGTTAAGTCTTTTATTACCACTTATACTTTACATTCTGGAACGTTAAATTTAATATACCAGTGTACCACTGCCAGCAAGACAATTCAACAATTCTTTTTTATCAAAAGCACTGCCAGGAGCCGAGACTACAACCCAGGCACAGGAACCATAGGACCTGAGACAGGAGTCAAGGCAGTAACAGATACATAAGATAAAAAGGCACTGATACGGTGACTTAGCAGGTGTGGACAATAGTGTATGAGAATTCTCTACTGCCTTGACCACCACAATGATTGTCAAAAACATCACAGAAAGCTTCCAGGAACCAGCAGAAGGCTTTCTCTCCTGGGCGGTACCACTTGACAGTGACCCAGGAAAGAGTGTTACCAGAAAGTAGGCTGACAAGGAGCTTGATGCAAGTGGAGACACTGCTGGTTGGATAGTACACAATATATTGAAAGCAGTTCTATAGATGGCCCTCTGGGTCACCACACTATCTCACAGGTAGGATATTTCAGGCAAAACAAACAGAGTACCTAAAGGGACTATTGAGGCATAAACTAAATCTGGAACAGCCATGGGGAGCTGGGAGAGATGCTTGGTTCCCTGAATGGCTGGGCTAAGCAGGGCATGAGCCTGCTGCCAGGACTAGAGCTCAGCGGAAAACCGTGAGATTACTGCTGTCTGCCATCAGCTGACCATGTGCAGCAATCACATCCAGAGCAAAACTATCTTCCTCCGAGACAGAGAATGGAGTCAGGAAGCAGAACAGGGTACGCAGACTAGAACGGTAAACTGGGTAAACAGAGTGACAACTACAGGAAACCACCTGCCCACAACAATCTGGAGACAAGAATACATACAAGGAAATAGACTGTTACACAAAACTATAGCCCCATATAACAGCATTCTTTAGAGATTTAATACAATATATATTTTTTGAGGAGATAGCATTATCTAGGTTACTGATACTGAGAGCACCCTAAATAGCTTGCTCATACATGTTAATACAAACTGATCATATCAAAAATATTATCATACATGCTATTGTTTTAATGATGAAGGGTAAAATAAAAAGATTGTGTTGTGTAATTATAATTTACGGTGACAAATGCATTTGTGATAGAAATTGAGACAGGGTTTAATGTGTCATTTGGAAAGCCAACCTAATCCACTATAATGTAATACTGGGTAAGTGCCGAGCTGTGAAGCACTAAATCACGTTTTATTAATACAGCGCATGAGACCAATTTCACAATTGGAATTTAAGATGAGAGCCTCTGAAAGGATATAAAATACAAATATTATACAGGTCAGTTGAAAGGGAGTAAAGTCTGAGGGCAAAAAACCTAACCTAACAGATGTGTCTGTTCAATGATAAATCTGTGGTCTGTATGCAGGGGAATCTGTGTACAAGGACTGGTGCATATGTGATTTTCTTGAGACCAGCTCTTAATCTGTATTCTGTCAAAGCTTAAGCTCTTAATAAGTCTCCTAGTACTACAAGGCGCTGGGTCTGCTGCTTCTTGCTATGATACCTGTGGTGGTACAACATTCTAAAGCATGAAAAAAATACTTTGTTAATGGTTATTTACTGTGGCTGAGATTCATTTCGATATCATTATGTTATTAGACACTGTTATCTTAAATTAGATCACAAACAATCCCCAGGAATATTGGCTACATCGCTGTGTTTACCTCCCAAACAAAAGTAAAGCAAAATGAATCTCTATTCAAATGAACTATGTAACTGATAAGCATTCATTATAATACACTCTGTATGATTGATAAGAAGAATTCACTGTTCTCTGTTTTTCTTGTAGATTGTGGTGTTGGTGGCATAAATCCAGACATTACAGAAGGATAGTTTAGATTCTATCTTAGCAAATCTGGATGCCACAGGCGTAGCCAGTGTCCACCTCCAGCAGGGTGAGTGGGTGATGGTTCATGGATACAGTCGTGAGGCTAGACCCCCAGAGAATCACTATTTACATGTTTACGTGTCCAACAGGTTTACCTTCCTCAGTGAAACAATGCCAACGATGCACAAATTGGCCAGTGAGAGGTTTTTGAGGGTAAGCCAGGCTTTTCAGGGCAGGACGATATCCATCACACCCTGGAAGGTGCTGCCATCATCTCCTGCAATATCGCCTATAGCGGATGAATATTTAGCCTAAATCAAGCGTTCCCTCCTGGGTACAGTTATGTTAAATGCCCTGGTTCTAATGGCCGTGGATGAGGTCTAGGTATTAGTGGTAAATCCCATTACAAGGTTAATCCTTTTGAAATACTGGTCCATACTTAATGTAACTGATCCATCGTAATGTAAGTCTAAAACATACTCTTTTCAGCTCATCACTATTTACTGCCCTCTCAGCCCTTACTCAGAATTTCTTCCGATGATTTTATCTATTTGAAAATGAGCAGGATACACTTAAAATTGCTTTTGAGTCAATTTTAGAATCCATGAGTATCATGTGATGGGCCTGACCCACCGCTGTAATCATAATTTAGATCTAATATTAACATTTGGTATCGATATAGATAATCTCGATGTTTTCCCCTTCAACTAAGTTGATTTTTGATCTCTTATCAGATATCAAATCTCTTATCTCTTAGTTTTTAAGCTATATATATATGAAATAAAATGTGCCTACTCTGTCATTATTGCAGTAAACGTGCTATTACTTTTGATACTCCAGCTGCATTTATTAATACTTTCAAGACTTTACACACCTACGGGGCTTAATTATCTTAAGCTTGCAACCAACCAACTAGAATCTGTATTTCGCTCAATCCTGGATATAGTTGCTCCTGCTAAGGTCAAATGCATAAGAGAAATAAGGCTAGCACCTTGGTATAATGACCATACCCGTACTTTAAAGCAAAGAGCTTGGAGTTCAGAACGCAAGTAGCGACAATTGTCTTAAAACATCACAGAAAGTGACTCTGAAGTTCTGCATAATTTTAACAGTAATGACATCATGACTTTCTTTAACAATAAAATTCTGATCACATCACCCATTTATTCAGCAAACTTTCAGATGTAGAACTAGTGTAGATGTCTGTTTAATTAGCTAGGACTAGAATCTTTAACCCCAATTACTAATACTGTCCACACTTAACAGTGCATATTATATTTATATATACTTAAATAATTCATACTAGCAATACTGAGTTTTTTAGAACCACTCCTTATTATTTTATATTCATCGCTTACCTTTGGTTATGTGCCAAAATCATTTAAACATGCCGTAATTAAACTCCTGATCAAAAAAGCCAATATTACCCATCTGTCTAATCACAGACCAATATGAAATCTACCTTTTCTTTTCAAAATCTTAGAAAAGGCTGTCTATTAACACCTCCGTAGTTCGGGTTTCCTGTTGTGTTATTTTGCACTTCATAATGATCCACACATTTTCAATAGGAGACAGGTCTGGACTGCAGGCAGGCCAGTCTAGTACCCGGACTCTTTAACTTTGAAGCCATTCTGTTGTAACATAGCAGAATGTGGCTTGGCATTGTCTTGCTGAGATGAACAGGGAGGTCTCAGAAAAAGACTTTACTTGGATAGCAGCATATTTTGCTCCAAAACCTGTATGTACCTTTTAGTATTAATGGTGCCTTTATAGATGTGCAAGCTATGCATGCCATGGACACTAACACACCCCCATACCATCAGAGATACTGGTTTTTGAACTTTCGCTGATAACAATCCAGACAGTCCTTTTTCTCTTTCGCCGGAGGGCACGACTTCCATGATTTCCAAAAACAATTTGAAATGTAGACTTGTGAGACCACAGGACACTTTTCACTATTTGAACAGATAAACAGAAGATGCTAAGAAACTGGTTCATGCTTGTATAACCTCGAGGTTGGATTATTTTAATGCTTTACTTGCTGGATGCTCTAGTAAATCTCTAAATAAACTTCAACTAGTGATAACTAGTTCAACTAGATAACATTTTATCATATAAGTCCTGTTCTGTCGTCTCTACACTGGATAGCAGTTAAATTACGCATTGACTATTAAATACTTTTTGTAACATATACATTTCTACATAGCCTGGACCCCCATTATCTGAGTGAACACTTAGAGTCTTCCAAAGAATCCAGCTTATCTACTTCGTTCAAAAGGTGCAGGACTTCTTTTAGTTCATAGGATTTTAAAATAACAGCAGGGGGAAAATCTTTCTCGAACATGGCCCCCAACAATGGAATAAACTCCTCACTTTTGGTTAGAAATTCAGAGACTGATATTCAGGAATGAGAGAACTTTTTGTGTCTTGGTCCTCCAATGGTTTCTTCCTTACATTTAGGGAGTTTTTCCCCTTTTTTCACTGCCGCCCTAGGCTTGCTCCATTTGGGATTGGTCTTTTAAGATAATATAATGTTGTAAAGCTGCTTTGAGACAATGCCCCATTGGAAAAAGCTCTACATAAATAAATCTTACTTGACTTGACTTTTCCCAAAAGTGTGTTTTGCACTTCTTGGTGGATTCCAGTAGGCTAAGTTTATTACTTACAAATTGTATAGTTGTATAGTATGCCACTGTTTTGTATATTTATTATACAATGTCTATAATTTGTTTTTCATGTTTAATCCCTGTTTGCCCCGGTCAGGGTCACGGGTGTTCTGATACCTGTTCCATAGACATATGCCTGGATACGATGTGACTGTATCACATATTTCTCTACATAAAAGCAAATATTTTTTAGAAGCATCAATTTTAATTATTACAACTAGCTCTGCAACCCATGTTCTCTAGCTTCTGAAAACAACTACAATATCACTATGTTTACAGTTCACATTTACACAAGCAACTTACAATTCATAGAGTCCTATAATGCAAGCAATTTTGGGTTAAGGTCCTTGCTCAGCGACCTAACTGTGGTAGAGGTGGGATTTGAACCCTGGACCTTCTGGTCGATAGTCCCTTAACCACTAGTTAATCCCCATCATGTTAACACTCTCTTTTCATTATACTTTCCCCTGCCTCTACTATCTATCATAGAAAATGTGACAACATGTGATAACATTATGCTTTTATTATTATGCTCTGCTTTTATAGTATTATAGTGCTCAAGAGATGTGCTTTGTGGACATCTTTTAAAATTAGCTGAGTCTGCTATTTTAGCCAACCCTGTTGCTAAATCACTGCACAAGTATTTATAATCATGCAGACAGCCACGCAGTGGAAGAAGTAAACACTGGAAGAAGTATGGGCCATGATGAAGAGTATAGTGAATTCATTGAAACAGTGGCATAGGACACACCCTTTTTTGTTAACCTACTACTGCTGCTGGTAAATTCTATGTACTGTTATTGTGATGTGAGAGGCTCTCACTGCTTTTCTTTTGGTTAGATGTTATCGCTAAACTTCTTAAGACCCATGATGACTTATTTGCACTAATACAAAAAAAAAACACCAGAAATGTTACGATCAGTGGTGGTGTTTTTGACCGGACCCAGAATGCGGGATAAATATATCCCCACGCCATATAATAAGAATGGGGAAATAAGGATAACAAAACCAAAACGGGGAAAAAGAGCGAAAGGCTCTGAAACATATGAAAA
>JAVSBV010155558.1:0-14947 GCA_033117975.1 Parotocinclus spilosoma
ACCGTGCATAACATCATCAAAAGATTCAGAGAATCTGGAACAATCGCTGTGTGTAAGGGTCAAGGCCGTAAAACTCTACTGGATGCTCGTGATCTCCGGGCCCTTAAAGGTCACTGCACCTCAAACAGGAATGCCACTGTCAAGGAAATAACAGAATTTGCTCAGGAATACTTCCAGAAAGCATTGTCAGTAAACACAATCCACTGTGCCATCTGCCGTTGCCAGCTGAAACTGACAGTGCAAAAAGGAAGCCATTTCTAAGCAAGCTCCACAAGCTCAGACGTTTGCAAGTGCAGCACATGAAGACATGTTACATAGTTCAACACTTGTAATTCCGTTGCAAACGTATATCTGTGTTTTGGCTATCAATTGTTACACCATGAAGTCTTCATATTGATTTATTACTAACATATTTTAAATATAGCCATACATCACCAACTAAACACACTCGTTTTTCATCTGCAACACATGCTTTGACAAAAAAAAAAATAAAATAAAAAAAAATAATATATATATATATATATATCACTAACGTATTTTAAATGTAGCCATTTAAACATTTGAGCAATTTAATTACCTCTAAAACTAGTGCATATCAGTCTAGCAGGTTGCAAGTGAAATAACATCTTACTTTTGCAGCACTATAGACTTAGGGTAAATTCATCAATACAAATTATATTTTAAGGAACTGCTAACTTCGAACATGTAAACTGTATAAGAAAATGCACAGGAAAAGCAAACTAAATGGAAAAGTAGCTTTGTTTCAGGGATGTTGAATGCTAGAATTTTTTTTTGCTATGCAGTAATGAGTAAACTAAGTGCAGATAAAAATAAATATTATAAATGGGAAACAAGACACAAGATGATGTTAAAATGACTCGAAAAGACTTACCTAATGTGCAGACAACAGGCCATAACAGGACAAGCTGCTTTAGGTACCCAAAAATTATATACAGTGAATTTTTAGCTGATAGTTATATTTTGTTATAAACTCTATATTTAAGTAGAGTTATTGGAATATTCCAAAATGATACATGACAATCCCTATAAGAATAGCTATGACTCAGGATCTGGTGTTTGACCATGACAACTGTTAAGAATTGTTTCAAAATGTCACTTTGTACCTTAAAGTATATATTTAACTGTAGAATTCTCTGACTGTAGGAGGACGCCTCTGACTGTGGCCGTGGCTACAGTATTATTCCTTCTCTCTGGTCAGTGTTGGTTCTTCAGCTGCTGCTGCTCACTGAAACAAGATGCTGGTCCTGACATGTCAAAAGCTGGCTGACCATTGCCTTTACAAGACTGGTCATTACACAGTAAAACATCACATACATTAATGGTTTCCTCAACACATTTCATCTTAAAAATAATTTCAACTGCAGAGACCTGAATGTTTCCAATGACTTGGTTGTTTTTAAAATTAAACATTCCTAATTGATGCATATTGTAATCTCTACAGTACATTATTGGATGACACATCTAGGAGAGAAGTGGTGTTTGAAATGGATATTCTACCTTTTGTTTTTTAGTTTTTAGAACTTTCTACAACCATAAACTATCATGGGGCAATTTTGAGGCACACAAGCTCCCAGCAAATGTAGCAGTCATTTTAGTTTTTAAACATATTTTTCTTTTACCTATCTCTGCTGCATTTTAAGCATGCAGGGGGTTTAATATTTCATGCAATTTTTTATCTGAGAATCAACAAAAAAATTAAATAAATCAAAATAATTGTCACGTCACATGTTCAGTGCAATGTTTTTTGTTTTGTTTTTTAATTTTTATTTACTTTATTTTACTAAGTACTTCAGTTGTACCCTGAAAGATTGAGTAAAGAAAGTAAATAAGTTCCTGAGAGGGGTTATTATGAAATATATGGAAACAGTTAAACAATACCATGCATCTTGAGACCAACTCAAATACTCTATTATATATGGTATTATTTAGCCAGTCCCCTGGCTCAAGCTGTTGACCATTGTGTATTTTATTGTCTGTCATTCAGATACTTGATCTACTCAAATGTATTCCAATATGAGCTTACAGTGATATCATGGATCTGGATGTCCATTAGTGCAGACACATGAATCGCTTTATTTAATGTAAAACTCATAAAGCACATGCCAAATCCTGAATGTTTCCACTGGGGTTTGTCAAAAGGGACACGTTGGACTTTATCTGGGGATCACTAACCTTAACTTGGTTATGGAAGCCATGGTTTTTTTTTTTTTTTTACACCTATTCATTACTTTATTTTCAAGAAGTGGCTATCACTTATTTCAGGTTATTTTTTATTTAAAAATAAAGTGTTATGATTGGCTGTTTGAAAGGCTGCCAGAGGAATCATGACTGCCAGCATCAGCATTGCATTGAGTCATTTTAACCTTTCTTATTGTGTCCACATATACAAGCACATGGCTGCACTGAGATCCTTTAATGGCTGTTTATTTGGACTAGACACATTTTTTGAGCATGCGGTAAATTGAGATATGTGTTCTTCACACTTAATCAACTTAAACAACACTGAATGTTTCAGGTGAAAAGTTCGCATGTCATATTGATTGCCAAATTTGTGAAATACTGCATATTGGAATATCCTCTTTGACTTTGTAGTCCAGTATATGTGGGTGGGATGCTTTCCAGGAGCAAACTAATTTTGTAATGTGTCTGCTCCAACATGTAGCTGCATATATATGCCTAACTTTTACGAAGCTCCAAAAGCTTTTTGGAGGGTTTGAAGGTTTAAATTTGCTGACTCAGACCTCCATCCAACACTTCACTTAAAACGGATATGTGGTCTTATTTCCCATGGTTTCCATGTAAATAGAATCATTCAGATGAAATGTATATGGATGCTGCACTTGTTTGCCTTTGTATTTTACTATATGCAGTACAAACAATACATTCCTCTGTGTTTTGAGAGAAAAAAAAGCTAAACCAAATTACAGGTTGATGACAATGTGGAAAATAAAATGTTGGCTGTGCCTATAAGATTCTGATGTTAACTGAATAACAGATGTCATGTTGCATTAACACAAGTTCTTGCTGTATTGTCAGAGCATGTTTGGTTTCCAATGTTCAAAGCGTATTCTTTTAAAACTATTATTTGAGAATGAAACTTTTGCTATAGCACATTTTTTAAATCAAATATTGTTTGGATAAGGTATCACTAAACACATATGTAAACCGTTAACTCAATCTTTGACACTATGCATATGTAGTTTTTTTTTAATTATTATTGCTATAATATATTTTGTCAATTTACCCCCTTTTTTACATTTATATTCACACTAAATTTCTAAGATATATTAATATATATTGGAAATTCAGGTTTCCACCAGCTCCTGTGGCTCAGAGGTAAGAGCCTGCTGCTGGAAACACCATCTCATGGGAATCTGTGTTTGAGCCCTGGAATAGGCTTGCAACATGGTCTGGTGTTTCCATTACTGAACATTCAATGGAGCATGTTTGCCTTCATCCAATGTATTTTGGGATAGACTCCAGACACCCTGATGTCCCTGTTCTGTATAGGTCGGGGCAAAAACAGTGATCTGAATTGCTTATTTGATGGACAAAGAATGAGACCATGAAAAGTGAAATAAGCTTTTAGCAGAGGTGTCCACTTGAATCATTATGTAAGCAATGTCACATTTTCTGCCGTGCAACAGTCAAAACCTGGTTGTCCAGTAGGTCAGTGTAGGCATTGTGGTTCACAATTACTGCCATCTGAGACAAAAGACCCATTACCATTTAATTAAAACAATCCAGAATCTTACAGAACCTTTTCCACCACACATTGCACTTCCTGAGGTAGAACAATGCATAACATAATTCACATACAGACAAAAATGAGATTCATTTTTACCAGATAATGTTCTCAGTCATGAACAATCCAATTTGTGTCTTTTTGCCTACTGTAACTAGGGTACTTTGTGAGAAGATGCGTGCAAAGGCCACTGTGTTCCGTGTGTAGCTCCCTGCTAAGTGTTCTTTCAGAAATTGATTGTGAAGGATGTGTTGACTTCTGGAAGCAATTCTAGCCTGAAAGCAAACAGATTTATATAAAAGCCGTGAAACTGGTGGCAATCCTTGTCTGTCAGTTTTGTATTTCTGCCACAATTTTGATGAGATTCTTTGCCCAAAAATCACTATCTTTATTTGTTTTGCAGCCAATTCCACTTTTCGTGTGATTCACTGCGCTGTACCACCTCTTCTCAATGTATTAATTCCATCACAAATGCCACAGACAGTTATAGCATTATCATCTTTATGTATCACCATCTGCAGGAGCCTAAAGTTACTTCCACCTTAAACAAGGTATTTGGAGCTTCTTTAGCATTAGACAAGCCAGTAAACATTCATATTTATTTTCTTAATCCTGCATAACTACTTTAAATAATCTGGAATATTTGACATATTAAAGTAAATAGTATTGTGAAATAAGCAGTAACAATGACTTAACCAGTAACAGATTTACTCCATGTGGTTTAAAAGCCATAGTCAGTGCAAGCATAAGTTGTATGGCTACTTTACATTCATAGGCATATGTAAATATTTACATAATACTTTGAGCAGAACTAACCCCTTTTTTGTATTTATTTATATTCCCAAAATTTACATGTTAAATGTATACATTTTACTACATATTGAAAGCTTAAATAAACTTTGGAATGTGCAAAAGTTCCATAACCTCTTGCAGATGCGCCAGATGTTCTTGTAAGTTCTTTTTCAGTTATCATATTACTCACAATTCTGAAAATTAAAGGCCATTTTTTATTTTTTGCCTTCACTACTATTATTTATTTTTAACCCCTCTAATCCTGGTCAGAATTGCGAGTTGCTTTGGGCATGTACCATAAACGGGGCAATAGTCGACCACAGGGCTGGGCAGGGTTCACGGTTACTGTTAGTGTGCAAGCATATTAGATAATTAGGCCGTCCAAGTTCCATTCTAATTTTCTATAGATTTTTTTTTATTATAAATCAACGAAAACAAAGTTTCAGGTTAACATAACCATATCCATGCCTAATAAAAGTGCAATCTTTCATAATGCAAAATGATTCCCTGTGGTAACTGCAAAATATGTACTTTCCATACACAAGGAAATCTTAATTTTGGTGAATGGTCTTTGTGTTGCTGGGTATAGCCACACAACTATAGAGAAGTTAATCTGATCGATAAGGCACGGTGTCACACTGAGTTTGCATGTATCATTAAATGTGGCTTTGCAGACAGTCCCCCTTATGTGATGTTGTGCAGTAGATGTTTAGTGTGTTGGTGTGTTTCTCTGATTGCTCTGAGCTGCTCTTCTGTCCTGTTGGGCTGCTGTGTGTCTATGTCCATGCTCTTGAAAGTACTGCCAGTGCTGATGATGCTTGATGTGCCAGGAAAAACTTGTCAAGTTGTCTGATGATAAAGGTGTGGCCTGTGCAGATGTAGCTCTGCCTCTTTTCAGGTTGTGCTCTAAAATTTATTTGCGGAGCCTGAATTTTGTATTCATTTGTACAATGTTACTAATAATGACAACAATTGAAATTTAAAAAAAAAAAGTTTGTACTGAATTCTAATGTTAATTCTTGTGCAGACACAATAAAAATCTATTGGTAATAAGCAATGTTTTTATTTTTTATTTTTTTTTTTTTTTTCCTCCCTTTTTCAAAAGTTGAAGTACAGCAGGGAGTGAGAAAAAAAATGCCCTGCTTTTTATTACTACAATAATATACAGTTATATGTCTTGGTATTGTGGTATCGTTATTGTGGTATCTTGTAACAAAGTTGGCTGGTAAGTTTCTTAAAGAAAGAATTCCAATAACATCACCATGCATAACTTGAATTACATTTAAGATAAAAGTTTGAATCTGTCATATATAACTTAATTTATAGGCATGAAAGCATTAACTTATGTTAGTAATCAAATCTTGAAACACTGCTCCAGACATGAAAGCTCCATAGAAATTAATGGAACTGAAACATACTTTTTTCGATACATAAGTAGACAGGCCTAGCTTGTTGGTCCAGCCATTTCATACACAATCTGGGTGTCTAAATTTAAGGTTATGGCTTTACATTCACCATAGATATTAAAGTTTATTTGGTTAACCCCCCGAATGAACTTTCACCATTTATTCATACCTGCTTATTCTGACTCAGGGTTTTGAGGAGCCACAATGACACAGGAAGGGTCTGTGTGTGTGTGTGTGTGTGTGTGTGTGTGTGTATACATACATACATAATTGCATACATATAGGGGGAAAATAATTATTGGATCCCTTGCTAACTTTGTAAGTATGCCCACTTACAAATATATGAACAGTAGAACTAGAGAGGTAGAATATATATATTTGCATTTTGCAGCTTTGGCTGTATGTTTTGGGTCGTTGTTGTGCTGGAAGACCCAGCCACGACCCATTTTCAATGCTCTGTTATGGTACATGGCTCCATCTATTCTCCCATTGATGTGGTGATGCCCTTAGCAGAGAAACACCCACAAAACATAATGTTTCCATTTCCATTTTAAAAGAAAAATATGTTGCTTCAAAATTTCAGTGTCAACAAATCCCAAAACAGTTGGGACCCTTAGCAATAAGTGGCTGAAAAAAGGTAATTTAGCATATAACGAACAGCTGGAAGACCAATTAACACAAATTAGGTCAATTGACAACATGATATATAAAGTGGTATAAAAAGAGCTTCTCAGAGTGTCAGTGTCTCTCAGAAACCAAGGTGAGAGGATCACCAATTCCACCATTGTTGCACAGAAAGATACCAGAATAGCAAAAACTTTTAAGTTATCATCAACAACCATGCATAACATCATCAAAAGATTCAGAGAATCTACAACAATCGCTGTGCGTAAGGGTCAAGGCCGTAAAGCTCTACTGGATGCTCGAGATCTCGGGGCCCTTAAATGTCACTGTCAATGAAATAATAAAATGGGCTCAGGAATACTATCAGAAAGCATTGTCAGTGAACACAATCCACCGTGCCATCTGCCATTGCCAGCTGAAACTCTACAGTGCAAAGAGGAAGCCATTTCTAAGCAAGCTCCACAAGTTCAGACATTTGCACTGGGCCAGGGGTCATTTAAAATGGAGTATGTCAAAATGGAAGACTATTCTGTGGTCAGATGAGTCACGATGAGTCATAAAATTTGAAAACAACATATTTTTCCCTTAAAATGATACATTCACTCAGTTTAAACTTTTAATTTGTGATTTGTGTTCTATTCTGAATAAAATATTAAATGTTGGCACCTCCACATCATTGCATTCAGTTTTTGTTCACAATTTGTTTAGTGTCCCAACTGTTTTAGGAATCCGGTTTGTATTTTGCAGTGCATGACAAACATTAATATCCAGTCAAAGTATCACCTCACCATGCCTGGCTTTCTAACCATAACTTGCAGTGGTTTTGTGACAAATTGCCAAACATAACAAATTAATCCCATCTCATTACCTATGGAAATGTTGTTATTAAAAGGGGTAATCAAAAGTAATCTGGAAAATTAAGGAGCAATAATGAAACTCATTTGAATATATAAATGTCATCACGCAAATATTAATTGCGGAATTCATTTGGGGCCCTGATGGAGTCGAAATGTGTGTGATTTGGAAAAAAAGCAGAATGTCAGACACACTTGTCTCTTTCTGGTCCACCAAGCCTTACTGTGAAAATCCAAATATCAGACAGACACTCAGGTGGCTCTCTGGATCATGCAGGAATTACTGTATAAAGCCAAATAGAGCTGTTTAGTTTAAAATATTAAATGGAATACTTTAATACTTACTTGTTGAACAAAATGTTTTGATCATCAAATATAAATGTATATTACTTAGTGGTGTTCTGATCAATCAGCCACCGATCATTAGTGGCCAAGTTCCATGACAAAGCATGTGATTGATGTATGCCGATCACTGCCTATGACAAAAAATGATCGCCTGTACTTTGCAGCGCGCAGAGACCTGTGTGCAGTGTTGTTTCTCCATCCCCTTTTCTTTACACTGCGCAGCCACACGGCAGAAAATCATAAACAAACATGTATACCTTTTGGAACTTTTACACGTTCTGTGCTCTGTGTCCACTGTCTGTGTATTTTACACGGTCTGAGTGATGTAAAATTTGCATCCTGCAACACATGCAACAAACAAAACCTTGCAAGGGAAGCACATTAAAATGCTTCGACACAACTAATTTAATACATCATTTAATGTACGAACACTTGGCGGATTATGGTGAGGTTTTGAGACTCACTGCAGAGAATGAAAAGAAGGTACCCAGAATGTGATTGGTGTTGTTGGTCGGCAGTGATTAGTACTCATGGTTGATTGGTATTAAAGACAATAAACAAGATTGGAGCATCCCTAATAGTAGTGGCTTCTGGTGGCTCAGTAGTTGAGGTACCACTTAATACATTTTCTAGGCCCTTAAGGAAATACTTTAACCCTCTGTTGCTTCTTATCTATTTCCTTTCAATTGTACATAGCTCTTGATATGAGTTTCAGCTAAGTGTTGTAAATGCATTCCATGTTGCTAAAGTATATGGCTAGTCCAGCAGAAGTGGTCAAGTGCTTATTCAATCAAAGGAAACAAATAATGGGACTGTCAAGATTCAATTCTGTAAAAATTAAGCAAACAGGTGTTACTATTTATTCAATTTTTTTGTAGTATTTAAAATTATAGTAATTTACAAATTACTATAGAAATTCCAAATAAACAAATGTATTTGCAGCAATGACATGAGTAGCTTAGCAGAGGTGGGATTTGAACCCTAGACATACTGGTCTGTACTTTAATCAAAAGACCACCACAGTCACAGTTCTTTTTCAAAACAATTAATTAGTTTAATAAGTTAATATTTAATTAGTTAATAATTAGTTTGATTCAGCAGGTCAATCAATTGGTACCTCATTTAAATAGATTAAGGTATGTCTGTGTTGGAATTTATCAGATACTATCAGTTGTTTTTAAGAACTTTTGGAGTGATTCCAAAACTGTATGTTTTCAGTGAAAGTCATCATTGTGTAAAGTCGGGAGAGGTCTTAGCTGGTCAAGTGACAACCACAGTTCTATTTCCCACCCTGAGGAGCATTGAGACTTGGGATGCAGAAGCACCATGAAGCAATGCCACTAGCCAAAATCATAACTGTACATCATCAGCATCAAAATAAAAAATCTGTAACAGAATTTTACATTGGGAACCAGTGCTTTACCTGGTTCCTGTTCATAACAGAGTTCAAACTAGGGTTGCCCCCCCTCCACACACACATTATACACAGCTCATAAAATTTAGGGGATGTGTCAAAATAAATATGAAGAGGATCTGCTGTCCAATGTCCTGTCCATGCCCCATCACTATCAGTGTGTTTTGGCAGTCTTGGGTGACCGTACACTCTACTGAACAGTCAATGTGTGATACTCTCTTGTCCAGATTGACATCCTTCTGTTTACCCCCATAAATATGGCACTTGCTCCTTAATCACAATAATTGTTTTATCTAATTTGCTTAACAACTTTCTTTGACTTTTCATTTGCTTTTTGATCATCTTGTTTAATGAACTAAAATTATATGGAAATTAATCGATTCATATACATTTTGAAATATCACCTCATTTTTGTGAGCAGTATGGTCACGGATGCTGTTAGGGTTCCTACCTTCCCCCGGTGCGTTCGCCGTCCTCACCAGTCGCCATTACAGAGCCATCGGTGGGACGGCCTTATATCCACTATCTTAATCATGTCCTGATCTCCAACAGCTGTTTCGCGTCCTATAAAGGCGTGGTTCTTGGCGCTCTTCGGGGCCAGGTCATCATCATTCAGACGGGGTTCCATCTCCGTTTGGTTCGCGTGTCTGACCACCGGCGCCCTTGCGTCCTCGTTTCCTAGAGTTAGTGGTTAAGTCCAGGGGCTAATTAGGGCCGATGGACTGGTATGGGCGGGTAACCCCTGATGTACTTAGTTTGATAGGGACACTTTGAGGGTTTTCCCGTTCCGCACTCGTGCGCTCATTGCGCGTTTTTAATTAAACGCTCTTCAGTCGTCGGTCCCTACCTAACCTCACTCCATCCGGGAGTTTGTTCTGAATAGGACAGTTCCGGTCTGGTTTCTTCGTTTTAAAGCCTCGCGATTTATTCTTGTTCAAACTCCTCGCGTATTTGGGTTTATTATCGTGTTCTTTTGTGTGTTATTTACACTCTTGCTATAAGCGCACCCTGGGCTTATATGGTCGCCTTTTTGCACTTTAGCCACTTCCGCGATTTCTTCGCCCCCTCGCATGGCGTGTGCATTAGTGCTCACGCTCGCTCTCTGGCGCTGCAGCGTCCTTTTCCACTTATTACAGCAGCAACCGGATCTTTGTATCAGAAGTACACTGTCCGGCGCTCTTGCGCTCTATTGAGTCGGACTCTAGTCGTGGCAGGCTCGAGGTGTGGGACTCGCAGCTGGTAGGGGTGGACCCCCGGACTCGCGGCTCATGAAGCTCGCATCTAGGGTCCGCGGCCGGAGGGGTCGCCTCCAGACCATAGCCGCCGAATGCCGCTATAGGGACGTTATCGGCGCCGACCCCATATCCCGCCATAAAGAGCAACCCCTAGTGGTTATCATGGTTTATTGCGCATTGCTTTTTTTGGGATGCAATTTAGCGGTGCGCCCTTTTTAGTTTTCATGCGTTATAGAGCCTTTCGCTCCGTTTTCCCCATTTCAGTTTGGTTATATATTAATTCAGCATTATTATTATACGATGTGGGATATACTTATCCTGCATACTTGGGTCCTATTAAAAACAACACCACTGCTCGAAACAGATGCTTAGTTGTTATTGCTGTGGAGTACTAGTATGTAGGCTGTTGGTTTAAACTAACCAAACTCTGGCTTTACTGAGTTGTCACTGTTGGGACCTTGAGCACTTGCTTGCTTAGTTGTAAGTAGCTGTGCATAAAGGGGGCTGGAAAGTGCTCTCATTATGATAAGAATGCAAATAGGGCTCTCGAAATATGTGGAAGTTTATATGTGTGAAGGTTTTTTTAATTATGACATGGCAGTAGTTTTTAAATTTCATTAAAGAAGAACCAGACTGCACAGAAAGTATAATAAAGTATTATAACAGGGGTCTCTTTTTAGGTCAAAACCTTTAATTGTGAAAATAACAGTCCATGCACACTTGCTTCCTATGTGAATATATTGACCTGAACAATGTTTTATAAGTCTTATAGGACCAGAGCACTTATATCACATTTAACTTCATGATAAGCTTAATGAACCTATGCCATGCCCTGTGTGAGATCCAAGAACTCTTTTCATGCTTCTCATTTTAAAATGAGACCAAGGTTTAAACACTATTAAAATTCTCTCCATTATTTTTTTGTCATGCATCTACATGTGTATTATGTACTTGTACAAAAGTTGTTTCTTATTTCATATTCAGTTTTTTTGTTTTGTTTTGTTTTTGTTTCTTTCAACTAATGCTATTGATCCCTTGTCTGCTTAATACTCATCTTTACATACAGTTTACATTGTTACCAAAATGAGAAATATATAAATACAGATACATTTGTAAATTTTCTTGTGATATTCAGCAGAGCTGAAACCTTTTGGTTTGTAAGAAGAACTATGTACAGTAATAATTTGGAATAAAGGCTTGCATTTTCTCAACTGCTGTATTAAATCAACTGGATTTAAAGTCCATCTAAATACCTAAGCTGAACTTTTGATTTTCATATTGAATGTTTTCATTTTTTGCTCTACTCAACAAAAGATAAGGCAAAATGAAACAAAAAAAAATGTGAATGGAATAAAAATGGAATTATTAAAAAACCCAAGCTAAACAAAATCAGTGCCAGTGCCATCCCACACATGCAAATAACTCTGCAGGGGTGTGATTGAAAAGGATTTAGGGAGACTGGCTTGGAAAACATATATAGTGGGAGATACCTTAATTGAAATGCCAATCTTTCAGTAGCATAATAAAGAAGCTTGCCGAGCTAAATATGGCCAATTTCATGTCACCCTACACCAAATTCCACAATCTTTTCACTTGTTTTTGTAAATCAACTTCACAAAGTGTGAAAAAATGGACCACATGAGATCACGATAATGTCAATAGAACTCAGTATCTAATATAAAATAATATGATTTGTAAATAGAACTTTAAAATGACAATTAGCATTAGAGCTACAGATGGATTATCATTTATATAATGCTTTTTATATAATTTTATATACATTACCTAAGATATAACCTCTATCTTTCCCTGGTGTTTGTAAATAAATGTAGATTATGTACATGGCTATTTTTTACAATAATTACTGACAGTAATACATTAAAGTGTATTAATTGTTAATACTTAATGCGTATTGTAAAGGAAATAGATACTGTATGTTTAACATGCATAAACATTAGTGTTAATATTATTATTACATTTCTGTATGTGTATATAATATAAAACTGTTAATAAGAAACAGATTATGGACGTAATTCAGAAATTATGAGAACATTTTTTTTACTGAAGTAAATTTAGTCTGAGGGAAAAATACTCATCACAAAATAGTTATTATTTTGTTATTATTATTATTCAACAAAACCACATGATCCATAATTATAGGCATCACTAGATTTTTTATAAAACAAAATGTGCCAGTATTACAGTAGCTACCACATTCAACACCGAATTTGTGAGGAATGTTGACTCTATGCAATGATGAATTAAGGCAGTTCTGCATCAAAAGGGAGACCAATCTGACACTACCAAGGTGTACCCAAAACAGGTACATGCCATTGCATACTTAACACTGTCTCGACCACTACTATACTTCATGCTATATAGCCAAGCTGTACTGCCTTCTGTAGTGTAACTTTACTGACCAAACAGGCGAGATACTGTACCTTCAGTATTGATGTTACATCTTTACAGTGGTTAGGTTGATTTCATTGTTGTTGTTTTTATCTAATCCATAAAATTATTTTCATAATTCAGATATCTGCAAAATATTACTTGAAGAATAATTTGCTTGTCATACAGCCCTCTACCATTAGAATGATATGACTCTATGAACTGCTATTACCAAAGTTCAACACACAGTGACACATCACACGCTCACAGTCACTGGAGTTCTGACTGGAATCACCTGGTTTCCGTGTGTAAATATGGGACCTTACCTGTTACCCCCTTGCGAGTTAATTTGTTAAACCTAGTTTGTGTACTGAGGGTTTGGATTGTATTTTATAACAATTGCAAACAACTTTCAGTAAATAGGTAGACTCAAGTAATTTTTTTAATCATATTACAGTACTTGTAAATGCACTGTAATATTCACTCATATATGTGTTTTATTTATTTACTTTTAATTTCCTCCAAACTGGTTGGCAATTTTAAAAAATATGACCTGTTATTTCTTGTACGTCAAGCAAAGTCCAATTAATATCCAGGTAAAGTTCGCAGAATTAGTGAACAAAATTAGTAAACTGAACATTAATGTCAAAAGCAGGGCTTACTGCGACCACATTAAGTTGAATTACAACTGTGGAATACAAATAGATCATTAAATACATTTAAGTAAACAAATCATGTTTGAAATTGCAAAAGAAACTGCTACTCCTAGTGGTGACACTGCCTCTATATCCTCTTTTTTTGCCAAAACAACTTCAGTGTCTATAGTGTTTTAGGTCTTTTTATTTCCATCTCCGTTTCTCCTCCTCTAAAACATGTTTGAATGAATTCCCCTAAACCAATCTAGCCATCTGCTTCCTCCCCAAACCCCATGGCACTTCTGCCAAACAAGACTGTCACTCTCCATCTACAGCAGATATGGTGCCATGTTCTTTTGTCTGCATGCTCTGTCCATATACATCTCTCTCTCTCTCTCTCTCTCTCTCTCTCTCACGCGCACACACTCACACACACACACACACACACACACACACACACACACACACACACACATAGATGCTAAACATACGTTGACACATAAGCACAGTCATATAAACATGGCCAGACTCCCAAGCAGTTGCTCATTATGCCCTTTTCACACAGACGTCCCTTATCTGTGACACAGTTGCTGTACAGCCCTGTCTATTTGGTTTCGTTGTTATTTGTCACATTCATTTCTAATTAGACACATGAAACACCAAGCAAGCTGTGGAATAACAATTTCTGTGTTTGTCTGAACACTCCATTAACATATTCACTAACAGTGTCATTAAACATTTCTGCTTACAAGGCTACTGGTTTCAGAGTGCAGATCTGAAATGCAGTTTTGGAAGCTTTCAGAGCAGACTGTAAGTCAGATAAAAGGTGAGGATCGATGAAATTTGTTTTCAGGCAGCAGCTGAACAATACTGAATGAGTGGCGCCACTGGTGTATGTGATGTAGGCACACTGACTGCATGTTGATTACGATTGACATACCAATGACATTCAGTAAAATGCGCTTTACCTCTAGATGGCACTGTCACCAACTACTGTGTCACTATTCTATGCATAGTCAGGCCAAAACATCTGGTTGTGTGGAGTTTGCATGTCCTCCCCATGTCCCCGTGGGTTTACTTTGGGTGCTGTAGTTTCTGCCCACAGCTTAAAGACATACATTGCTCACAAAAATTAGGTGATATTTCAAAATAAATATGAAGCCATTTAAAAAATAAGTATTTGATTTGATCTCACTGAACAAGAAATTCAAATGAAAAGTCATTTGATTACGCAAATGAGATGCAAAGTCAATTAATGTGACTGAGCAGCAAGTGAAATATTCATGTGGGTGAAAAAAAGCATGTCAAACGGAATGAGAGTGCCACACATTGACTGTTCAGTAGGTTGTATGGATTGTCTAGGAGTTCTTGTGGGATCCCCTTCATATTCATTTTGAAATATCCCCTATTTATTTGAGCAGTGTATAACCCTCTGACCTTTGCGTGTGGTGAAATGTTGGTTTAGTACCATATCCAATGCATTTACAA
>JAVSBV010155576.1:0-14946 GCA_033117975.1 Parotocinclus spilosoma
ATGAAGGACAGAAATATGTGGAGATCGATGATCCATCAAGTGACCGAGAGTCGGCTGCGACTGTACGATTAATCCATCCATCCATTATTGCAGTATATAAATTAGGCAATAATTTATTATCTGATGTGCGTAGACTAATATGATACAGTTAACATTTTACAGAACAACAACATGTATAATGTGTTTGTACATATACATATATTAGGTGAGTAGTCGTTCTTTAAATAATTCCCATGTTTCTAAATAAGACAAATACACAGGTTTAATTTCAGCGAGTACATTAATCATAAGAAAGAAATAATTTTCTGGAAACAAAAAAAAAACAACTTAAAAACACAGAGTGGTGATCAAATAATTTACTTGACAACTTCTTAGTGCAGCATTCAGCAAGGTGCGGAATTGCAATGGGCAAACAAAACATTTCTTTATACTGTTAACATTCGAGCTTATTCACCTTTGTCATGTTTTATCTTTATTGATGTCTACACTAGCTAGCTATTAGTTGCAGGTTTTATTGCTAATCATTTTGGGCCTGACCTGGGGCATTATGTTCTATTGTAGCCTACTGGAAATCCAAACCAGTATTTGCTTGTAGGCTTTCCTGGTTTCCAGTTTTTTTCATCTAAAAAAAACACTGGATGCTGTAATTGTATTTCTTATACCTCCTTCATAAAATTTAATTATGTCATTTCTAGTTAGAAAAAGTAACATTTTTGAGGGTGCCCCCCCCCCCAATATTTCAAATACATTCTCAAAAAATGACATTTTAGTAATGCCTCTGGTTCAATTATGGTAAATTTAAATACTCTATGGCAGTTACTATATCAAAACAATATGTGAGTCATAAACTTAACCAGTGCCAACAATTGTCACTAGCTAACTATAAAATTTAATTACTACAAAGTGCTCAAAAAGTATTATATTTATTTTTAAAAATAATAAGAAATTATTTGATGTCAACATTTGTTGTGAATATCTGTTACTTCATTTTCATGAACATCTCTGTTACTTGTGTGACACAAGGTAAATTCAGCCTGGACTATTAAGGACATATTTTTCTCGCATATACAGTATGTTGTACTGAACTCATCTAGGAACTGAAACAGAACATTGGTACTACCCCCGAGTCATTAAGTGCCTCAGAAAGCATTACCACGCTTAAAATACAGACTGCTTTAGTATACTACTCTGCCCATAACATCATCCTGTTATGCACATGCCTTTCAGCTGCAGCAGGCACTTTGCATAGTGTGACTAAATGCATGAACCATAGGAATATACCTAAAAATATGGCCTAAAAAGGTCTAACCGATGCAATGAGTAGCTTCTCGTTTGTTAAACAACCATGTCAAAAGATACATTATGTGCTCGTGGAAAAAATGTTAATCTATTTCAGAAGGGTCAAACTATTGGCACGAATCAAGCAGAGAAAGCATCTAATAAAATTGATGAAACTACTAAAATCATGTTAAGAACTGCCCAATGCATTATTAAATAGCGTAAGGACAGCTGGAAAACATAATCTTTGATAAAACAATGTGGTCAGAAAAAGATCTTGAATGACCATGATTGGCAAACACTTAAATCTTTGATCTGAAGTTTGAATCTTTGATTTAAAAATCATAGAAAAACAATAGTAGAACTCAGGGATGTGTATAGTAGTAAAAGTAAGAGCAATTACGAATTAGACATCACACATTAGAGTGTGACCTTTTTTTTGGCCAGGCAGTGTAATATATTTTCTGGTTCCTGTGCTATGCAATTTAGGTGTTTATATGGTCAACATTATACTGTCTTAAGAAATTTATTGTAATTTGTGTGCACATTAAAAGCATTTTCGACTTACATATTATTGCAATTAATACAGGAATAAGCCAACTCGATATAACACAATAGTATTAATATTGAGAATAGGAACAAAGGGTACAAGTACATTTAAGGGAGAAAAACTACTCACATGACTGTTGGTGAAAGTGCTTGGTGTTTCCATAAGATTGTGTATATTGTGATTACCCTGTAGTCCCTTTACAATGCAAATTTATTCAATTATTGGAATAAGTAGGAATGGAAGATTATTATTTCATGGTTATTGTTGTTTTTTGGTCAAAACCTAAATACCATAGGAATGTAGAGTAAACACACTCCCCAGACAATAAATAAAAAGTGGGATTCATAAATTGAGAAGAGGTGGTACAGTGCACTGAATGTCTCATTCGATGTGTGGGAAATGGTTCGCAAAGCAGATGTTAATGATTGGCAAAAAGGAGTGATTGCATTTGGGCATGCCAAAGGACATAGTGTGAAGGAAGTATATGAAGTATATGAATATCAACTCCGCCACCAGAAACAGTACAATGACTGCAAAACTGCTGCTCAATCCATTTGTCAGGCACACACTCTCTTTTTCGTCACATGTGAACTAGATGCTGAGGTACTTAACCATAAAATAGGCAGACACCTGATTGTATTACACCAAAGAGCAATTTAGAGTGGCTCAAGGCTGAAAGAATGAATAAGCATCATGCACACTGGAGTCCTTAGTAAAATGGTAGATAAGTGTGTGGTAAGTGTGGGAAGACTGTGGTATGTAATCTGTAGAGGTGAATTAGAATTTGCCATAGTTGGACACTGTTAGCTTAGCAGTTCCTTAATTCATTAGGAATTCTAAGCTCTTTTAGTCTTCACAGGCATTTGATCCTAAATCTGTAGGATTTTTATGTAATGTCTTATAGGCCTGCCTGCATGACTTCATAAGCTCCAGAAATTAAAACCACTTGGGTCATCCATACCTTAGCCAAAGCTTTCTATTGCTGCAATTACTTTATTCCAGGTTTTAATATTTTGGTCCTTTATAGCGCTTGAGGCTATAAGCACTATATTTACAGCAATCTCATGCACATGCACCTTTAAAGTGCTTCCTCTAAACATCCTAGACTGTCAATTAAGTTTAGCCTCTAGCTGTTTATGTTTTTTTTTTCTTTTTAATAAAAAAGACATATGGCTTGTATTGTTTTTTCAAAACATGTAAGCAGATCTATAGTTAAGCCAAAATAACTTCCTATTTGATACTTCAGTGCACTATAAAGAATATTAATATGAGGTGCACTGTCTTTACCATTTCCAGTTTGTGGTTGTGCCATGTTTAGAGCTCTATAGGCAACGCATACTGAATTCTGAATTAAAGTTTGAATAAGCACTGTTCTGTTCATGTGTGCCTGTGTTCGGGCTGCAGAGGAAGGCGTGCCCTGTACAAATGTATGTTCCTAGCACAGAATCATTTATATGAGACTTTCATTAGTCACGACACATTATACTGAAAACTGGCTGATTCCAGTCACCGGCCAGTCTTTAGGTGTATCTCAAGTAGAAATGCCATGATTCCAAGCTGCTTAAACACACACGGTGTTTGTTCATTGGTAAAATCAGCTTGCACATGCATAGCTTATTCACACAAGTGAATCCTGCCAAATTCCTCTGTAACATGTATAATCAGCATATAATGAGAGCTGCAGAGCCATATAAAAACAGAACAGTCACTAAAATCTGCTTAAAAAGTCACTAAATAATTATATGCATCCCAGAAATAAATAACTGCCAATAAATTTAAGAAAGAATGTGATTGAAGTTGTATTTAGGTATTTAGCATACTAAATACATACATTCATTAAATAAACAAACAATAACTAGTGGACTTAGATGGACTAAATTAGTTTTACCTCTGAAAATGGATTAATACATGTGTACAGTGACCATGTTTTTTCTATCAACTGAACCCAGAATTTTCACACTAAACATTTAAACATTTCCATACTTAAGCTCTTTGTCTATTCTGGTCTTGCATTTGGTAAATGCATTAGTTATAGGACTCACAAGCATATGTAACCTATTAAAAGTGACATCATAGCTAAAACTGCTTGAATCCAGTCAGCACATCGACAGACTGGGCATAGTTACACATGGAAAGAGTAATGAGACTTCAAATAGTTATCCAGACTAAGCAACACTGGAACAATCATAATGAAAAGGGATTTGCTGAATAGGAATACTGTGCCAAGCTACTGCAAAATAATGTTGTTAGCGGTTGTTAGCGCTGTCAACTTGTGAGTCTAAAGTGACTTAGTCAGATGTGAGTAAATACACCAATCAGTGTTTTTATTCATTGTGTAAATGACTTTTTGTCATACAAAAAAAATCCTACATTTTGCTTTTTGTCCTGCATTGCAAATAATTTCTATTAAGTTGTCCCGCTTTAAGTTGTCACATGTATACAAATGTAAAGCTTTGCTTTTACCACGGCCTTTCTTACATTTTAGAACAATACTGCAGGTATTTTGTTGCATGCAGACAACAGAGACTTGGTGTGATTAATCATGTTCCCCTTGAAACTCTGCAAATCAATTAACTATATAGGCTTTGTATGGGAGCACTGCATTGCTGAAATAATGATGGGCATTATCCCAAACTTTTGCTTAAATTCTCTAGATTCTCAGTGTATGCTGTTGCATTAACATTTTCCAATACTAGAACTAATAGCCTAGAGACCAGTTTGACTACCAGTATTTGTCTGTAGAATGTGTTATGCCTTTATGCTTGATTTCACACACCTATTAATAATGGGTTTGCTAAGATCCACTGATACAGAGAATGGATGTATGTCCTCACATTCTGGCTACAGTGCTGTTTAAGTTTTGTTCAGTGTAGGACACTATGATCTATGATGGCTCACTAGTGCCCTGTGGGGTTAAAAGCTTGGAGAGGCTGAACACATCTTATATCTTAGTTCTTGTTCATCTGTTCAGTCAGCCTCATGAAACTTCATCTGAATTCATGACGCAGTGTAGTAGATTAATGCCAATGCTGGCATATGCCTGCTTGCAGCATGCCAATTGCTCTTTCCTTTGCTTTCTCAAAAAGGCATTATGAAGTGCTCAGGATTGGTGTTTTATGATTTATCTGGCCTGGGCTTTGAATAAATGTCCTTTTTAAAGTTATGCACTGCAACCGCTGAATCAAATTAAGTGAAAGTACATTGAAAGCATTTCTTGTGATAGACACATTGTTATAGGTTGTAATAATAGTCACAGGGCTTAACACAAATAGACAACTTAATGTGAACAGTAGTAAATTCCTGAAAATAGTCTTTCATTTTTAATCAGTATATTACTGTAGTGGATTTAAAATGTTATTGTCATCTTAATTCATTCAGTTAACCCCGAACAGGGTCATGGGAGAGCTGGTGTCTAGTAGTGAAATTAATTACCACGCATCTTTGTGCAGTCTTTGGACGTACCTGGAGTAAAGCCTTACTCAGAACTCTGCACAGGAAGAGACCAGATCACTTCACCTGGGATCAAACCAAGGGCGTTCTTGCTCTGAGGCAACAGTGCTACCCACCAAGCCGCTGTGCTACCCAATGGTCATTTCATATTAAGGGCACTAAACAGTGCAGTAATTTGTATTACATTTAGTGATTTTACATTTACTTTATATTATTACTTTATATTACTTGATATTATTATTATATGTTTCTACTTAAATTCTTACATCATAATGTAATCTAAACTTGAAAAGACCATTTGGAGCAGGGAAGCTACAATTTCTTGCATTTTTCTCTCCATTTTTATATTCAGGCAAGGAGCAGGAAGCAGGCGATCTACTTACTGGGATGTTTTGTAGATAAAAACCTGTGTGCAAACCTCTTTGGAGAACATAATAATCTTCATAGAGGCAATAACTACGGACTAAGATCAGACCAGGGACTGCAACTTGGAATTATCTAATTTATACATAAAGTTATATTTTTAATAAGTACCTGAATTGAAAAAATGTACAAGAAACCCAAAATAATAAGAAGGTAAGATATACCAAAATATTGAATACTGAAAACCATAAATCACATACACAATATTTAGACAAAAGTTTGTGAACATCCCTTCTAATTATTGAGCTCTGCTATTTCAGCCATACCCACTTGTAGAACATTCATAATAGAAAGACACTTCTAAAAAAGTGGCAGTAGAATGGATTGTATGAAATACCCCAGGGGCTTTCACTGTGACACAGTTATCGGGGCTGCGACCAACAATTCAGTTCAGCGACTTTCTGCACTGCTTTCCTTAAATAGTCCATAGAGAATTAGTTTTCCAACTTTGATTGAGATTGAGAACCTTGACCTCAACTCCATCAGACACCTTAAATGCACTGAATTGCCAAAAGTAAGACAGGGCTTATTGTCTAACATCAGTCAAACTCACATGCTCCAAATTCTAGTGGAAAGCCTTTTAGAAGAACAAAGGCTATTGTAGCCACAAAGGTCCCCACCAAATGCCATACTAATACCAATGTTTTGGCTGTAATTTTTTTTCTTTTAATACTTTTAACTTATAGACGCATACATTGTATTAAATGCATTGTAATGCAGGGTTTGTTGGTAGTTCCCCATTTTCTTACAAATAAACTTGATTATATGCCTGTGTATGATTACTGTACGTGCACGGGGTGAAGCTGCTAGTCTAACTTCCAGAGGCATACCTAGCAATCAACAATCTCTGACCAAGAGATACAGTAACTAGACTTTGCATCTAATAGACTTTTTATAGGGCAGCAGAGGAAGGTTTTTAATACCCTCTTGTGGCAAGACCCAGTGTCTAATCAGACCACACCTGTAATTACTTACGTATCCGCCTGAGACATTGCAGCAATCTGACTGTTCTATATGGGTTCTGATGGTTCTATATATATTTTTTGGAAATACGTATATGTAAGCCTGAGCAGTGCTGTTGTTCTGTGCTTTGCCTTTCTTTGCCTTTGAAGGTGTAGCTGCTAATCGGTAATAATTGGTCCTTTTGTGCATTTAGGGAATTATGAACTTACATAAAAAATGTTTGAAAAAAGAAAAGAGAGCACTATTAGAAACATATCTTCAAAAACAGACCAGAGAGGCTTAAAAATCTATAAAGAAGCCTGACTGAAAAGAGTAAACTAGGACAGCAACAACTAATAAAGTCAAAGTAGAATCAGGTATTCATAATAAATTCTACACTGAATGGATATTAAATTATTTGCAATATTTGTATGCCATTACCCCAAGAATTCAGATCATACAACTGATACAACCTATTAAATTAATACAAAAGGCAAACTAATACAAATACTTTTGGCTCCCTGATGCATGAAAAATAATCTATACAGTCATCAGGAGACAACAGATTAGATTCCCTTCAATGGATGAAAGACCAGGGGTCCACAAATAGCTCTCTGAGTGGGATGGATTGAATTTTTGTTTCCTATATTAAGCAGAGTCATATTAGCTTATCTTATATGTCAGAGAGCGTATGTAAATGGAACAGGTTAATTATTGCCCTTTTCCAAGGGTGATGTTATAATCAAAAAAATCTGTGTGACAAGGGAGAATATGTAATATCAATATATCTGAGCAATGCATACAAATTATATATGTAGGGGAGACCATGGCTTTTTGTCACATGGGTAAGTTGTCATATTGTAAATATTTTCACCAACAGAGAGAACTATTTAAAAGTTAAATACTAGTTATGTGCATTTAATTGGTCTGATGTCATGTGCTGTCTGGGAATAGCACGTCACACTGTTAACTGAGATGAGCACTGATTTCTCATTTTTCACATTCAATAGTAAAAAATGTTAGTTGATTCTTTTTGTTATAGCCATTTTCTAGTCCAAAATCTAAACATTTATACATTTATACTTATTAGATGAGAGAATAGAGTATCTTGTAATACGTTTGCTGATATCCTGCTTTAAGGTAACGTTGAGATATAACAAAAGAAGCATCTTCTGAAGATGATGCACAAAAAAGACAGCAAACAGTTTGCTGAAGACAAGCAGACTATGGACATGGATTACTGAAACCATGTCCTGACGAAGAGGTTAAGGTACTGGACTTTGAAACTGAATTAACCAGATGGTCCTGGGTTCAAATCCCACCTCTGCCAAGCTGCAACAGTTGGGTCCTTAAGCAAGACCCTTAACCCACCATTGTTTGGATTGTAAGACTGTACCAGTTGTAAGTCGCTCTGGATAAGGTCATCTGCTAAATTCTGTAAATGTAATGTAAACGTAATGTCCTCCAGGCCAAAGAGGAAAAGGTCTGTCCAGATTTTTAAAAAGCGCAAAGTTCAAAAGCCAGTATCTCTGATGGTATGGGGTGTGTTAGTGCCCATGGCATGGGTAACTTGCACATCAGTAAAGGTAGCATTAATTCTGAAAGGTACATACAGATTTTGGAGCAACATATTTTGCCATTTAAGCATCGTCTTTATCAGAGACGTCCCTGTTTATTTCAGCAAGACAATGCCAAGCCAAATTTAGCATGTGTTAGAACAGCATAGCTTCATAGTAAAAGTGTGCAGGTACTAGACTGGCCTGCCGGCAGTCCAGACCTGTCTCTCACTGAAAATGTGTGGCGCATTGTAAGTGCAAAATACATCAAGAGAGACCCCGGACTACTAAAAGTTGTACATCAAGCAAAAATTCCACCTACAAAGCTTCAACAATCACTGTCCTCAGTTCGTAAACGCTTATTGAGTGTTGTTAAAAGGAAAGGTGATATAACACAGTGATAAACATGCCCCAACTTTTTTGGAACATGTTGCAGGCATCAAATTCCAAATAAATTAATATTTGAATAAAAAAAAAGGTTTATCAGTTTGGACATTAAATATCTTGTCATTGTAGTGTAGTCACTTGAATATAGGTTGAAAATTTAGGTTGATTTGCAAATCATCACATTCTGACTGTATGTTATTACACAACATCCCAGCTTAATTGGAATTGGGGTTGTAAAATGGACCTAAATAATTGTATTTATATAATGTATTTATTTATTGAATAAATTATTGAACTTATTAATTTGTTTATTTATTTATTTTAATACAGGAGGGGCCAGTGGATGTGAAGACGACACATGGAGAACATGTAAACACCACACAAGCAGTGCCTGTGCAAGGAAGTGAACCGCCATAAGAGTATTATATTGTCACCTTAGCCTCTGCCAGGTTCTGCCTGCCCAGTAGACTGCAGTAATGATCTAATTAAATATATCTAGTTCCTTATATCCTTATCTAGTTTTTTAAAATTTACCTTTAACTTAGTCTTTGCAAAAATGAAACTGAGATATACTAGTGCATCAAGACCCAATGTCGGTTAATGAGCTTCTCTTAGAAATGTGACATTATTATTGGAACCATTACTAAACTAAAGACACTTTAATTTGAACAGCATGAATCAGAATAACAAGATTTGTTGTAAGGATCAGTGGAACTTTAAAACAGATTGCAGATCATTTTTAATCAAAGAAAGTAGCAATCGTGAATACCTCTGTAATGAGACATAATGCTGAGAGGCTTACAAATAGTTCTTAGCAGGAATAAGGCTTAAAGAAATAGATAAAGATGAAAATAAATCTAGTGTTTTTGTACATTCTTCAATAGACATGGTGTGGCTTTAATTGCGTTTCATAGATGCCTTTGAATAGTATGATATACAGCACATTAACTCAACTCTATATTAGGTACACCTTGCTAGTAGCGGGTTGAGTTCTCTTTTTCCAATAGAATTGTCTTATTTAGAGGTATCATAGATTCAACAAAGTGCTGAAAACATATTCCAGAGTTTGTGGCTCATTGTGACATGATAATGCCATGCAGTTGCTGCAGATTTGACGTAAGTCCCATTCCACATGTGCTGTATTGGATTGAGTTCTGTTAATTGTGGGGGCCATTTGAATACATTGAACTCACTGTCATGTTCAATAAACCAGTTTGAGATAATATGAGTTTTGTGACATGGCATGTAATCCCAAGAAAATGGGATGGACAAGGTCAGCATCAATACTCATGTAGGATGTGGCATTTATTCATTGCTCAAGAGGAACTAAGGAGTCCAAAGTAAGCAAAGCAGCAGTCTGAATCATTGATACTGGAACCATGATTTCATATTGTTTATGTCACACTCTGACTTTGCCATTTGAATGTTACAGCAGAAATCAAACCTGATCAGACCAAGCAATGTTTTTCCAGTTTTCTACTGTCTACTTCTGGTAATTACATTAATTAATTACAATTAAATTAAAGTTAATCCGGAAAAAAAGTAAATGAACAGAACAAAACCATTGGCTCTCCACTTGAGGGTGTTTTTTTAAAAAAAAATTTCTTTTAACCATTGGTGCTGCGGTGGATATGAGAAATACCCTAAAAAAATCTTTTTTTGTATTCTTAAAATATGATCGTCGCTGGATTTGCGAAACAAGCAATAAAAAAAGTCTGGTTTAATGTGTTAAGTGCAGATTGCAGGCTGAGAAACCCTGGTTTAGACTCACTACATCACTGCCTTTTAATGATGTAACATTTACCTGCTCAGTGTTTCCATCATTCACATCCCATCTTCACTTCCATCCGCAATTTTCTGGACTCTACTTTTTGTTTAAATGTTCGAACTCTTAAGACTATCACTGGTGAGAGACTACAGTATTTCACCACATTATCTGTTATTACTTTGAGATTGTATCTCGTATCTAGGCACCCTAAACATTGCATGTAAAAAATGAAATAACAGTTACTGACGATAAATGGTAAATATAGTGCATCAGTACTTCAGAAGGTAATATAGTACATTTGGTACTTCACATTCGACACAAAACTCTGGAAATAAAACGTGTTTAATCCATAATGTGTTTTTTGCAGTGAAAGAGCTTTTGTTTGTGGTCTTTATAATTGCCTCTGTCCTTCTGAGTGTCAGTGCTGCTGATCCTTTTTCCTAAGGCTGATTTCTGTGTCATTGATAGGCATCATCTTCACCTCCTTCTCTTTCCTTTTCTTCCATGTACCTACTGTTTACTGGTATGTGTAGTCCTGAATCACGTTCTCTCTCCCTGATGCCCTCAGAGATGGCTGAAATAGCCAGAGACCTGCTTAGTGCCTCACAGTGCAGTGTTGCATGCAATTACCTCGCTATCCTTCCAAGACAGAATTTACAGATAAAACATGTTCTCTTCAATCCTCACAACCAAAGAGCATGTTTTCTTCACAAGTAAACAAGCTTCTGAAAGTAAAGGAACCTTCTGTTCAGAGCCAAGATGCTTGGACTGATTTAGTATCAATGCAGGGAACTGTTTTGCTCAACCAAGTCAAATCTGACAGTTAATCAATGGCAACTGTGTTTTGATACGGATTTACATTTCTTAAACATAGAAACAACATTTTGCAATAGAAACTACAAAATAGGGTCCTAAATCCCAGAATGGCAAAAGACCTATTCTTTAGGTATTCCTCTGCAATATCTCCAACAGTATTCATTCAATCCCCACACCTTTAACTGTTAGTGTTTGGTGTAATTATTCACCTGTATTAATCTTTTAGTTTATCCTGAATGAAGGGCATTCAGGAAGTCTGTCAGTCTTCTGTAATTCGGGCAACACGGTGGCTCGGTGGGTAGCACCACTGCCTCACAATAAGAAGGTCCTGGGTTCAACCCCAGGGTGGAGAGACCTGGGTCCTTTCTGTGTGGAGTCTGCATGTCCTCCCCGTGTGTGTGTGGGTTTACTCCGGGTACTCCGTTTTCCTCCCAAAATCCAAAGACATGCGTGTTAGGTAAATTGATTACTCCAAATTGGCATTGACTTGTGTATATATATATATGACTGGTATTGCGGTAACCTTGTTTATGGATGTAACCTTGTGTGTGTCGCTTACATGGCCACTGATGCGGATAGCGATGTTAAAGAAGCCAAATTCTAATTCAGGCAGATTACTGTAGCATCACTATTTCAAAGATGTTGTACAAAACTATTAAGACATGGTCCCCATGACAGCATCATCACTGATGTCACTAAAACTGTTAGCAAGGAGAAGTAGATTATTTATATTATAAATATGACTATCTGTGAGCCTTTAGCCTGAATTTATTTTTAAATTATTTTTATTATAACCTTCTATAACTATTAGCTTCTATAACTGTCTATTACCGAGACAGATCTACAAATTAAGAACAAGAATGAAAAATATTTTGAATAGCATAAATGAAAAAACATTGTCAAGTAAAAAATAGTCTCTATTTTCAAATTAGAACATCAGAAAGAAAAAAATATTTTAAAAATATATTTAAAACAATATATTCCTGTCGATGAACATACAAACCTACACAAAGTAAGCAATAATAACAGTAATAATTATAAAAGCAATAAAAATTCTAATAATAATATAACAATAATGAGAAAACAAAAGGAGGGGAAGGTACAAGATGTGAAAAAAAAGTGCCCTATTTGTTAAAAAAGTGGACAATGCCGGCGTAGAAAGTAGCCAAGTTCTTTTGTATTTTTAATGTCTGTGACATGTCTGTAAGCCAAAATAAAATAAGGGGGTTGAAAGACTTCTGTTTACATATATTAAACATATTCTGTGAGAAACTATTTAATATACGTGATGTTTAATTGTATCGTCTATCAAGCAACACCTGGTAAACCTTACAGTGATGATAAATTTCCAGTATGATAAAGATATAGTATACTGGTCAGTTATTCAGAATAATATAGATAAAGTATTCCTGGCTTAAGCTAGATATTGTATTAGAGCCACTAATATGCATTCGTGGTCATGAGAGAATAGAACCCATGCTGCTGTTAATTTATTCAGTAGAAAGCCAGTTTGATCCAAAAAAGGATTTAAAGATATTCGTATTTATCTTTTGTTATGGCAGACTAAGGCAAAGGCTTGGGGGGTTTTGAGCTAATGTTAGTGCAGTTTATTTACAAATGGTACGTTTGGTGGGTCTGGTGCCTGAATGGCCGAGTGACGATTAATCAAGCACTGGCTTGTTACAGATAAGGCCCAACACACCCCCAACATTCTTACTATCAATAGGATGGATTGCAGTAGAGAATGCCAACAGTTGCATCACTCTTTATTTATTATATTTCTCTATTTGTCTTTATAATTTTTCTTTAGAGGGAAAATTAAAAGGTAAGTCTATATTAGGTATGATTACACTCTTAACCACCCAAACATGAATGGCTATACTACAATCCTAGATCATAGAAAACAGAACTGTTTTTATAGAAACTAAACACAAACATTTTCAGAGTTTGTATTTGATTTCCTTTTATGTAGACTATACTGTACAGTTTGGGACATTTTCAAGTGAGTCTTGAGAGAATGAAATATCCCATACACTCACAGACAAAGAAACAGGGCCACAAATAATTTCTTATCTTATCTTTCATTAAGTAATCATTTATTCCTTCATTTTCATGTGGAATAAAAGTGAAGTACCTTGGGGAAAGCAGCGCAGCCATGGAAACAGAATACAAACTCCACACATATGGAGCCTGAGACATAAATTGAACTGGGGAACACTGGTGCAGGGAGTGTTTCTCTGTACACTGGGATGTTAGTTGGTTTCCTCACATGAACTCCTTCCTCTGGATTAAGGTCTGGACTTGAGTCTCTGACTTGGCTGATCCAAAATACTATCTTTGGTTTTTCACAATTTTTGGTAAAACGACAAGTCTGCTTAAGGGTTGTTGTTTTGCTGCATGACCTACTTTCTTTTGAGATTCTGTTCAAAGAGGGTTAGTCTGACATTTTCCTTTAGAATTTGCTGGAATAATATATTGCCCACAAGACATATTTATAATTATAAATAATATAATTCTAATTATCATTTACATGTTTCATTAAGCGGACTTATAAAATGTTTTATATAAGCAATAAACCAGTAGTACATTGTACTGGTTTCAGCTGAAAAGTTAATAATGCTAGCAAAGTATGATTTAATATTCCTCAAGTCTTTCTTTTATTAGAGTAATTTCCCAGCAGTTAATTTGTCTCAATGACCTAAAATGAATAAGGGAGCAGGAATGAGGCTGAAGGACGAAATTAAAACAAGCTTTGCTGTTCAGAGACAATTAAAATCATACTTCATTAAACAGAATGTGCACAAATTAGATGACCGAGAGTTCTTAGCAACTTGCTTTTGGGAGTGCTTATAAATATCTTCAGTAGACAAGTGGCATGTCAGATCTACCACAATCTTATTCACGCACACCCGTGATCACACCTCCATACTCAAGCGATCTGTTTCACTAGCATATAGGCTCATGCACTCCTGTTCCTCAATTCATTCATTTTTACAGGACTGTTAAGCTCTGGTTTATCTTTGTTCTGTGTGAAGTCACATTGGTACAGCATGTTTCTGAGGGTTCTTATATTGTTGTTTTGTGTCACTGTGTTATGTCACCTGCATTATATTGGAGTCTGCAGTACACTAGCTCATTATACCCATTTCCACTTGTCCCTGGTGTGACACAGTGCATGAGTGATCTTGGTTTATAATGTCATACTGGGAAAGGTTGAATATGGGAAATGGAATGCATTTTAAAATATGCATAAAACATGGAGGAAATTAGTTCAGTGTTGGTTTCATTTGAAATAGGTTTCAGGTTTTAAGTCAGAATGTACTGCAGACACAAAAAATCATTGAGCTACATATTACAATATAACAAAGCAAAATAACTAAATAGTGATCAATAATTAATTTAAGGAATCAGGGCTAGAAATAAACACACATAAGTAAAATATGACATTTATGGCAGACTTCATTTGGAGACAGGGTGCTTAGTTTTAAAGGAGTTCAGCTCAACGCTCACCCCAACTTTACACAGCTCAGATATTAAATTATATGCATTTATTTACATAGAGGATTCCATTCAAACAAACCAAAGAATACTCACCCCAGGATCAAGTCTGTTAAGTCTGCTGAGGTTTAGTCTAGAGGGCCCTCACCAACTCTGGTGATGAGGGCCACTGATTAGGGCCTTTAATTTTGTTCATTTTTTATTTTTCTATTACTAATTTAACTGTTGTTATTAATTTGTTAATTTAATACTGTAGTTTGATATACTTTGGTGTTTAT
>JAVSBV010155586.1:0-14944 GCA_033117975.1 Parotocinclus spilosoma
ATGTCTTCACCATTTGTGGATAATGGCTCTCACTGTGGTTCGCTGGATTCCCAAAGCTTTGGAAATGGCTTTATAACTTTTACTTTGTGACATAGTGCTTAATCGTGCTGGAATAATGCATTGTGCACTGACAAATTGTTCCTGGATCGTTGAGAGAACTTGCATTTTGAGGATACCATCTATTATTCATGGCAGTGTTCTTAGGCAAAATTTTGACTGAACCCACTCCACTGGATGAGAAGCAACCCCACACATAAATTGCCTCATGATGCTTCACTGTCAGCCTGACACAAGACTCGCTCACCTTTTCTTCTCCAGACAATCCTAGATATCCCAGTCAACTTTGCACTCCAATTACTATACTCCCAGAATATCAGTCTGTCCTTTGTGGTTTTCTTAAGGAGAAGTGGTTTCTTTGCTGCTCTTCTTGACACCAAGCCATCCTCCAAAAGCTTTTGTCTCACTGTACGTTCAGATGAACTCACACCTGTCCTCTGCCGTTCCTGAGCAAGCTCTCTTTAGAAGATGGTCCTGACACTTGCATGACTTTCTTGGGAACCCTAAAAAGCCCTTTTCACTGCAGCCGAACCACTCTCCTTGAAGTTATTCATAACTAACGTTTTGTGTAAATGTTTGTTTGATGCTTAATCAAACTCAGCAGAGACTTGGTTCAGATTATTGTGCGAATGTTAAGCATTTGATTACATTTGAGTATAATGTTCCAATTAGGATAATGGAGCAGTAGTATGCGTGATACATGTGTGAAGACTCCCAGAGAGTAAAGTTTCAATGTTGCTCTTCTATAATCTTGGTGCCCTATTCTGTACCGTCTACTTGTGTGTTTCATAAAATGGCTCTTTTTATTGTGGTATGAAGCAACAGTATTCTGTTACATTCTCTGTCTATAAAGCAACACCCATCTCACATTGTTTGCCCAAAACTATCAAGCAGGCAGGCTATCAAAGCCTTGTTGATATGTTTTCTGCTTTGGGAAATAATGATCTATTCAATAAAAATGCTTTGAAAAAAAAGGTGTTTTTTTTTGTCAAGGACATAGTAGGTAACTGAACATAGTAAAAAGCAAACCTTAGACACATATATTTATATATAGCAGTTATAGTGGATGCCTTTCTCTTCTTACCTTTGTCACATAGCAGGCCGCCCCAGTTTGTGTCACATACACATTGCCAGGGATCGATGCAGGTACCATGGTCACAACCTGGAAATGTCTCACACTCATCACATAGCTCGCCCTTCCACCCATAGTGACACCTACAAAGATGAGGGTGGATGAGATTGAAGCAAAATTGTGAGGCTAAACAAACATTTAGATATAGTAAACAATATTAAATATATTAATATGGGTTGGTATGCTTTTAGTCTTACTCACTCGCATTCCCCTGGAAAACTGCAGGAAGCACGGGCCATGTTACATCCCTGCTTGCACACCGCTGCAATCACACACAAGTTTGAGCTCATTATTTAACAAAAACAATAATAAAAATAGTACTGTATGCAGAACCTGAAATAAATTGGCATACAACAATTAATTTAAGGTTTTATAAAAATTGACATATTGACTCTAAAATAAACTGAAACAAACCCAAAAAAACAATAATAAAAATCAGCCTACATAAATACAAACTGAATTCACTTATTTGAAATTGCATTCAGACAGGTAGATTAGGCAGCATTTAAATGTATCTATTATCCATTAGAGGCTTGCTTTGTGAATGCAGCAAGACTATGTAGGCTATTAACTCTGCGCGGTCGCTAAACAGTGGTTATTATCTGAATAAATTGTGCATAGAGGCAATTCCTGCTGCCTTTTGGGGCATGAAACCTTTCCTTTAAATCTTTAACATTAAAACTCTGTGAAGAGATGACTTGAAATTCAATTAATGGCCATAAAATGTTACGTATTCTAGCAATAAAACTCATCAGGCACAATCCATCGTGTAACAATTTAACTTGACTTAAGGCAAAATGGCCATTATCTGCCCTCTAATGAACGGTACCAGCCTTCTGTATCTTGCAATCAAGAGTATGTAAGACTTATTATGTATTTAAGGTTTATTATTAGGTTTATCTGTTTTCACATTCATAGACATACAGTGGTACCTCACTACTTATTGGTAATTAGTTCCAGAAGACACATCTTGAGATAATTTTTTCCCATACAGAATAATTTAAAGTGTTCCAGATCCCCAGAAAATTCACACTATATAAGGCATTAGATGTGTTAATAGAGTTGTATTGTATACTTGCAAAATTAAAAACAATAATCAGATAGAAGCACTGCAATTTATAATATTTAGCACATGGTTTTCACTATATATATATATATATATATATACACACACATATATATATATATATATACTATAAAGCTATAATATATTATATATTGGAAAGTTAGTAACACTGCAGCCACAATGTGCTTACACAGATGTTGGCAAAAGTTAAAATAATTGTATAATTAGTAAAGTGTTTTATTCTGTGTTGATTGATAAAGTATCAATATTTTCCCACATAATCAGACCTGTATGGCATGCCAACATGCCACCAAATTTAGCTAACTGACACAATGAGTCATCGTGTACCCTTCATGGTTATGTTGAAGATTGTAGTAAGGTTATCCCAAAGTGACATTTGGGCACAGGGCTAAGGATGCAGTAATGCTGACTGGATACATTACAGACAGGAAAATATGACAAAGTTGAGAAGGGGGATTTTTAAGAAAGAGAGGTAACTGTCAGACCAGCACTGGGTTACAGTCCATAATATCTGGAGCTCAAGTGTGGGTACAAAATAAACAAACAAATAAGCAAATTGAAACAATTGGCAATCTATGTAAGATTTTGTATTATTATTATCAGATCTATGGGATCCACGAGTATCAAGCAAGATGGGCCTTTTTCCTCATTATCCATATTTAAATTAGCGCCCATCGTGCAAAGAATAGCCTGTCATCAACCTCTTATATATTATCACAATGTTAGTGTTGATTAATGAAACATCAATATTTCCCCATGTAATTGGACCTTCACTTCATGCCAACAGAATTAAACAGCTAACTTGGGCAAGCTGACTCATACCATGGATCAAGAGGTAACCTTCCTGGCCCCGTGCAGGGTTGTGTTGAGGTTGGCTCAACATTATGATTATGTCTTCAGTCATCAAGGTCAGGAAGTGATGACTGAAGTCAAACAGGAAGAAGAATTAACAAAAAGTGTTAATGGGGTGATGGAACTGTTCTGCAGATGTTCCATAGCAACTCCATGTTTAAAGCCTAGATTCAGTTTGTATTATATTCAGTTTTTCTATTCTATATACTATTAAAACTTATCAGTCTCTCTTCCTTCTGTAGAATTATCAACATCCACCTCTCTTTAAACAGCATTATTAATATCTTCAAGTATTATGCGTCTTCTATTTTTAGCACTTTCACTGTTCTCTGCGTATCTGTGTATCTTTGTGACTGTATGTTTTTGTTAGAAAGTAGGAGCTGACGCTCGGTCACTTGATGGATCATCGATTTCCACACATTTCTGTCCTTCATCGATGTGATCCATAAAGTATTTTGGCAGGATAGTGGATTAGTTTGCCATTGCTTTCTCCACCCCTCCCCATTTATCCGGGCTTGGGACCGGCGTGCAGCTGTTTTCAGTTACACGGCTGGGGTGTTTTGCATGCGCAAAACAATAACAATTTGGAGACACCAATTAACCTAACACGCATATTTTTGGACTGTGTAGACTCCACACAGAAAGGACCCAAGCCGCTCCACCCTGGGATTGAACGCATATTTCCGGGACCTTCTTGCTGTGAGGCAAGCGGTGCTACCCACCGAGCCACCGTGCTGCCTCCTGACTCAGATAAGCAGGGATAAAATGAGCTGCTTTACTTTTGTTTCATACTAAAGATAAAAATAGTTTAAAACCAGATTAAAAAAAGATAATATACAGAAACACCCTGCAGCAATAAACTTTATGTATAAACTCAGTTTTGTTCCTTTACTTTTAAATTAATTTATGGCTAGAAGAGAAGCCTCTATGACAAATTGAATATTTAAATGCAACATAAATGAGAACCACCATTAAGTCGTCTAAACAATATAATGAGTGCTAAATTTTGGGCTTACTTATGTCCAGGAATAGGGTTTGTATCAACTTTAACCCTAACCATGATAAAGCAATTAGAGAAGATTCCTAGCATTCAGAAAATACCATTATCCAGAGGTACTAGCTGAGCTAAACTGTTAAATATGAAGAACCTTGATATAAGTTTATCACATTTTTGCTTTAGCCATATATGTAGTCCAGACATCTCTGTGGATGGTGTAGAACAGGAGGGATGATAATTGGGAGGACAAGGTGGAAATGTAAAAACTATGGAAGGGGAAGAAAGGAAGTGAAAGAACCAGTGCTTGAGGTCTCTGGTTTATCCAGCATTCCTGAACAGATAGTTGGCAGGGTGTATGGGAAGACGGATTTGTATTCACTTTGACCAGCTTCCTCCCTGCTTTCCTGAGGGTGAGTCTCGACGGGAGACGCCATCGATGACAGACTTCCACAGATAAGCAGTCTGAAAGAAATGATACGTTCACTCACTGACAGCGTGTAATGGATTTGTAATTACCTCTGTCTGCTTTATTAGACATCATAACTGAACTCCCTGTTCTGTTAAAACATGTTTCCCTTAATATTTTTGCTTTTTTGTAGCAGACACTAAAAAAATCATCTCCTGATATGGCTGTGTTTACGTTGTGTCCTTTTTTAATTAAAAAAGCTAAATAAATCTAGGGTGAATTCCTTTGCTTAACTGTGTATTTTAGAGATAAATTGAATTAAAATTGAAAAAGTGCATTGGTTTTGACCCATTTTCTGTTGTGTCACATCTAATGCGGAAACGTCACTTCCCCATCAACCCCATCGGATTCTAGAGCATATAGCTGTACAGTCATAGTTACGACTCTCCCAAATTTACTAAAAAAATATGCTTAATATCACAGAGAGCATTTTTTATAAATCATAGATTTGACAGTTTTTACAAGAAAAGTGCCACGGCAGTCATTAAATAATCCTCGGTAATAGCCTTCCTTTAGGTTGATTGTAAGCCAAATTCAGCACTTCCACCGCCACTTGCATCCCCTGTCATGCGTGCACAGTGACTTTTGCTTTAAATTGGGGGTAATCCATTTTTACCTTACTTTTTTGACTAGAAGGCATTCAAACTTCAGCACAACAGCAGATTACTGAAACAGCACCAACTCATAGAGCAAATTAACCCGTGCATCTGAGGTGCTTAAAATGCCAAATTACTAAACACACATCTTTAAAATGAGATTTTATGTCTATGTTTATTACACAAGAAGGCTTATTTCATGGTCCTAGACTCGATTTTTACAGCCGTGAATTAAGTAACTTATGACCCTTGATTCTTGGTTTTTTGGTGAATGTGTGTATTGCATTTTCACAAGTGTGGTCTTTGATTCCTGATTTTTAACCCTGTCTCTTGAGGACTAGCAGTTGTACTTAATAAACTTGCACTTGCTTGAAACCTTTGCTGTGATTAATATGTGTCAAATTGGCCCTTAAAGAATGTTCCTGTGTTTTAGCCATGCAGCATTAGCCACCTACATGATCTAAATTAACCACAGAGCTACACAATTAGGAAATTCCAACTAAAATTCAAACTTAATTAAAGCTAATACAGTAAATCCTCTAGTTATTAAATAGTTCCATTATGAGTTATGGGTGCACATGTTCAAAAGTCCAATACAGTTAGTGTAAGTATCCAGCTTTTCCATTTAATACCAGACATCCTGGGCTTTACACTCTCATTACCACAACCACTTGTTCATAAATCTTAGAAGTGACTGACAACACGTTCTGAACATTGTTCTTCACCCCATCGCCAAGTGCCAGAGATGCTATCTGTGCTGCAGAGTAACTTAAAATTGTGCAACATTTAAAAAATAATTTATAGTATATTGCACGTTTGAATCTTTGAAAGTTTGTTAGTTGAAAGTTCTCATCTGGGGGACTGCTGAATTCCAAGCATTGTGGTCGCTTTTGACAACAGTGCCCTTTAAATCAGAAACCTAAGCATTCAAATTAATCTGCTTTAGATTTGCCCATTAAATCTGTTGAAGAGGCAAGCTAAGTGTGAACCTCTAATAGGTCCAATATGAAAAGGATAGTTTGGAAGAACCACTAAGATGAGATGGTAGGAGTAACTGAGAGCCTTTAGTATTAGAACATTTACAGATCAGTAGATTTTAATACGGGTGAAGATGTTGAGATAGAGAGGCCGTTTTAGCTGTTTCTTGCCAAATGATTTTGGACTCAGTTGAGTGGATAACTCCTTGATCCATAATCTGCATCAGCTTGTCCTGGCCCACTCTTCTCTCTCTTATTTCTTTTATCTACTCCCCCTCAGAGGAATCTAAGGAGCGGCGCATGGCCTTCAATGCCAAATCGATTGGACTGAGGTCTCCATCCCAGCAGCTGTCAGTGGTTATGGGTAAAGCAAGATCTGTGATATGGGATAATGTCAAGGCCTCATCTCTGCCAGAAATTAAGTCAAAATTCGATGCAGAGGAGGAGTCATTACTTGCTTATGAGTCATCAATGCACTGGCCTTAGAGTTACAGTACTGTAAATACGTAACACTATGTATACAAAGTGTAAAAGAAATCAAAACTGTAATAAAAAGGCACTTACTATATGATTAATAATAGGCCATTTTAAATATCTACATCTACCCACAGAGGATGTTTGTGAATGTACAGAGCAACTGATTCACTTATATTGTCCATGTTATAATATTATATGCTTTATTTTTTATATATATTATTTTTACATTGTGTAGTTTTATATTGTCTATTCTTGTCTATTTCATTTTATAGTCCATACATTCATTGACCATTTTTAGACAAGACAAGACAAGACAACTTTATTTATATAGCACATTTCCAAAGACAGCGAGTGTCAAGCAAAGTGCTGCACAATAGAGTAACCAAATTAAAAAGCATAGTGCCTATATAGAATGAATTTAAATAATTACACACATATACATACATACACACATTCATATACATAAATACATACATACATAATACTTAGGTACAACACTGGACAATAGTAGATTGGAAAATTGATCTGATTTCTTGATTTGTGCTGACAGCATGGATCCATCATACTTTGTGTCAACAGTATAGGCTGCTACTCTGATGTGATGGTGTGGAAGACATTTTCTTGGCACACTTTGGGTTCTTTAATAGACCCGAAGAGAACTAAGTGAGCATTGTTTACATGCCACAGCCTACCTGAGAATTGTTCATCACCATGTTCATCTCATATACTATCCAATACGTACCATTCCTCAAAGCTCAAATCATCTCAAACTGGTTTCTTGGTCATGACAAGTTCACTGTACACAATCACCAGATCTCAATCCATTAGAGCATCTTTGGAATGTGGTGGAACAGGACAGTCACATCATGGATGTGCATGGATGTGAAGTTTTAGAGGAATGTGCAGAGCAATCTATTCAATATTGGTCCACCAAAGGTGTTTTCACTTGCCACTGTAGACTCAGGTTTGCTCAATTAGAGCCCAGCAAATTTGCAACAATTAATTTAATCTAATTTATGCCAGTATTATGATTAGTTACAGGCATCATCTGTGGTTGTATGCAGGAACACTAATTGCTCATTGCTTCCTTTGCATTCTGCCTGCTGCAATTAACAAACGCGATAATGGATACACGTCCACACTCCCAAGCTATGCAAATAATAACAAATGAATTGATAATCAATGACATTGTCTGTGGGTGGAACGCTGGTTTGGTGAGTCGCACTGTCGCCTCACAGCGAGAAGGTCCTGGGCCAGAGTATTCAGAGTAAAACATGTGAACACAGCAAGGTCCTGGGCTCTGCCTCTCTGTGTCCACATGGTTTTACTCTGGTTTCCTCCCACTGTTCAAAAAATGTGATACGCTGAAATATGATATGATGTTCCTATGATGCTCCTAAAATAGTGCCCTGTCTAGGGTTGTTCCTACCTTGCTACCTATGCCTCCAACTTGCTCCTAATTCTGTGCAAGATTGATCAAATAAATGAATGAATTAATGTATTTATAGATTGCTTGTTGATTTCCCTGAATGCCTCAGCATTTTAGCCTAGATACTGTATGTTGGGAGATGTCTTTTATGACAACATTTTATGATGTACCATATTTGGATTTTAACTTAGCTAGCATATCTTACTATTAATAATTTCCTTTTAAATGATGTTGGTGTCAGTGGTCTGCAGTATACTCTAGGGTGGCTTAGGTTAAGGTTGCCTTGGACAACCTATGATGCATGATGGGAATACAAACTAGATATGCCAGTTTACCTTAACTCTCTTAACTCTCTTTCTCATATCATAATCTTCAGAGCCTGGGATCAACGCCTGGATCATGAAGCTGTGTCCTAACACTGAATCTTAACACTACCTGTTATGCTCCCATGATTCCGTCATACAAATCAAACTGAAGGAAGGTGTGAAATCATTTAAGAACCTCTTTACTAAGAGCTCCTTCATAAATGTTTTTATTTTGCACCTTATCTTAGAACCATTCCTGTTTACACTGCTTGTGTAAAAGTAATATCAATCCAGAAAATTTTAAGAGCTAGTAAGTTTGTGAAACCCTAGCCAATTTTCATTGGTCAGATAAAACAAAACCCTGGGAGTGTAAGAAATTTTAGGATGACTCTTTTAACTATAAACCCATGGAACCCAGGGAGTTTGGGGACACAACTGTGACAATCATGGGCACAAGAAATGCAAGGATTGTGGGGAATGTGTACACAAATTGCTTCTACAGCCTGTTTACAATTCAAGCACAAAACTTAGCTGTGATTTATCGGGTGGGAAAATAGCTAAATTCCTAAAAGGTTTGCTGGATTCCTCAAATGCTTTCTGTGATGGAATGACATTCAAAACATGCTTTAAAAGTTATGCTCAATTATGTTGTATTGTTCCATTTCCACTTGCGATACTTTGTGGAATCATAGAACAGGGGACGTCATGCTAAAAGTGTTGCATTTCTCAGCGTTTCTCAGAGCAGTGAGACAAATTAAATCAACGTCAGAGTCTTACGAATACGACTATCTTAAAACGATCTGTGCTTAACACCCCTCCAATAAAAAACACCACAAGACAGGAAATGTTTCTGCCAGGACAAGCTGGTAAAGCAATGCCCTGTGTAATCCGTCTACAATTGGTCCTGCCAAAGCCTGGCGCTCTGAGTAATACCCATAGTCCCATGTCCAACAAGTAGGTCTGCTCAGGATTACCCAAATATCCCCAGTGAATCAGGGGTACTTCCTGAATTTACAAACAGACAAATCTTGCCTGATCCTAATCCCTCAGCACCAGGCTCTGTTTTAACTGGATCGACAGGACATGGATTTGACCTCAGCCTCACTCCCACGCTGATCAAGACTATAGAAATTATAGTTTAGAAGGAATAAAAGTTACAAAACCTACAAATATTGGAAAGTAAAAGATCCCAAAGTGGGCTCCAAGTCAAAAGCCATTCAGGCTGGCAATTTCACAAATTAGATATTAGTTATTAGTGATTATTCATCCCTGTGAGCTGAGAAGACTGAAGAGTCCATATCAAATATTTAGAGTTAATAATGGACAATTATCTCTGAGTGCTATTTCTACAGTAATGTGCAAAAGACTTATGCCACCATTAGATTAGTTATACCATTGTTTTCCTAATGGTATAATAGTTATACAAAATTATTTCTCAATGTCTTCATTTAAAAACAAAAAATGCAGTAAATATGTATGTGGTATTAAAAAACAGAAAAAATTAATGTAGAAAATTAGGCTTCTGTAGGAACAGAGGTAAGTATTTATTGTGACCTCACTTTACAATTGAGCAAAAGCAGTAACTGGCAGCTTCATCGGGATGCCAAGTCCTTCCACAGCCTGATAAAGCTTGATCAGGAATAGTTTTTTGGCAATGTAGCAACCAAGAAACTACTTTTTCAGAAGTAGAACAAGGTTAAAAGGCTAATGTACTTTTGCAAACCAAATAGTTTTAATGTTCTGGCTGATCGAGGTATGTTTTTCTGCTTGCTTTCTAGAAAATCACTTCAATTAATGATTCAATTATTATTATTTAATAAGCAGTGAATAATGAAATCAAATAAAGGAACTCATTTGAGCTCTGTGAGGCAATACAAATAAGCTGAGAAGAAGAGAAATGGGAAGGGCAACAGGAAGATGCTAGATTATATTCACACCGAGAGACTTCCTGTGGGAATGGCAGTGACGCTCTATGGGGTCGCTGGCCCTCATGGGAAGCTTTGCTGGGTATGAATGTCAAACGCCACTCCTATGCACTCTCTCTCACTCTTTCTTTCTGTTTCTTTCGCACTGACCTCCTCCCCTTTTGCCCAATCGTTCTACGACCCCCTGTGTTTTTTTTCATCCTCTCTCACACAGTTATCCCCTTTTTATCTGCTTCAGATTTGCTCTTACTCTCTTTTTTCTTTACTTGCTTTCCCTATTTTTTCACTCCACCCCTCCCTGGATGCAAAAAACGGGTCAAGGGGCCTGTTTAGCCTACATGGACTTTCACTTCCTAAGGAATCTCAGCCATGCAGACGAGCACATGGAGCTGAGCTGACGTTCACATATTTCTATATTGTGTTGTGTCGAGATGGCTGACTTTATAGAGATACATTCTTCATCACATAAGCAATAGCAGTCCTACCGCTTACAGAAATAATATACACCCAATAAGTGCATGTCATAAGTCATTTTTCTTTTTTATGATGCACATAATACATGGGAGACTCCTTTCTAATATTTCAGTAAAAACCACAAGGAAACCTTTTTACCCAGAAGCACTGGATGAATCATGCTATGAATTAAGAAACAGGAAATTATACATGCTGATTTCTATTTAAATAATGATTCATTCTAACTCTTTATGCATGTTCACACCCATTTTTAAGAATGGACAAACATATGCTTAGTTCCCAATCCCTTTGCTTCATTAGTATCATTTCCATGAACAAACATTTTTATTTTTCAAGGCATGTCTTGTCTGATTTTCAGATTCAGTCTTAATGGGATGAGTTATTTGAATCAAGGCCAGATTCTGCAGTGCAGGAAAAAGTATTAACATTATATTAGTTTGTCTTTAGCAGTGTGCAGACTTGTACTCGAATAACTGCTGATGCACCATTTTGTACAGTTTAACATTTTAGAGTTGAAACTTTTTTTTAATTTTCAGCTGATTACAGCAATTTAAATTCTTCTAATTCTTTCTTAGTGCTCTGGTCGCACATTGAAAGGTCAGTGGCCCACAACCCAGGTATGATTCTCAGGGGTTTGGACACCATACAGATCATGTTTGGGGGAAGTGAGGACGGATGAGGAGCATCTTCTAGTGCTGAAACAGTCAGTTTGTTCGAGTCCTGATTATTGGACTGGTGCTATAAAATTGATTTCAGATTCCCTTCCATGCCCATGGCTGGGAAAAAATGATATCGGTATTATTTAGCGACTTCAAACACCTTGATATAAAATGATTATCATGATAAAAAATAAGATTCAAAATAAATAATCTATTTAAAATGCACAAATCTGACTCACTTGGTCCGTACAACTACACCAGATTCAAATGGTTCAACAGTAAACAAATGGATTACCCACTTTAAGGGTGCTGATGAGCCTCAAATTGAATACCAGCACCTCTAAAGTTAGTTTTAAAAAAGTTTGGTTCTGGTTAACTTAAAAGATGTTTGTTTTTGATAGACTGAACAAAATAGAAATAGAAAGTATATTGTTTAAACCTAATATTGTAAAATAAAATCCAGCAGACACACTTGGTATAATCCAAATGAGGACTTTGTGATTTCCTGGTGTTTTTCCAGTCCAGTCTAGTGTTTCCGCTACACAAAAAGTCAGATGCTCGTCACTCACAAATGTGGGAATGACGATCCAGAATCTACATCCTGAGGCGACTGGGTAATGTAAAACACTTTTATACATGTGATTGAAACATCTTGATTAGAACAGATTCAAATGAACAAAAAGCCAACACTCATGTGATGTGACTCTTACCTGACTGAAATACTTTTATTCAAACGGATTCAGTTGATTCTTCACTATTTTGGAGCCATCATTATCATTTAGGCATTATTTTGTACTATTAGACTTCTCCTTTAAATTTCATTGTGGTTCCAAATGTATTTCCTCTATTTGATCTAAAAATATGCCATTGGTTAGTAGTTTAACTTACACAGGGTAATTGACTTACCTGATTCAAACACCGATTTAAACTGATTCAAAAGATAATTAAAACTGACTGAAACTAAACTTTTGTCTGGTTCAGTGAGCAGTTCAAGTGACTTTTAACCTTCATTTGAACTTATTTTAGATAACCTACTGTATATGACGGAAACACTTTGGAATAAACTAACTTTTAACACTTTTATCGTTACTCTGTACCAACTTGTGAATCAGAACAGGATGCTAAGAGGTTTAATAAGAACTTCCCTTCAAATCAAACTGATTCACCTTTAAAAATCTGATTCTAGCAGGAATCAAAGTAAGCTTAAATACATTTAAATATAACCATGTCAGCTGATTTAAACCTCAAGATTTAAATGAATTCAGTTCCATAAAACAGCCAAACTGACTAAACTAGATAATGGAATGAAACTAAACTGATTGGTCTGATTCAAATGCCTTTATTTCAGTGATTCAGTAGTTCAGTTTATAAACTCAAATTCAACTCGATTCAACTCAAACGTTTTCACTGATTCATGAAACTGATTCAATGAAACTGATTCATTGATTGCGATGAGCTAGGTTTTAAATAAGTTAAATAAGTTAATTCCATGAGCTTCTGGAGTTAATCTTATTCTAAATTTATATATACAGTATATATAGTTCATTTCAGCCTGCGTGAATGTTGCTTTATGTTTGTGTATGTCCAGGCCTCTCTGGGGACTTTCTGTTCAGCAAACTGTTTAAAAAAAGTTTCTTGGAGATTGCAGATGTTGGTAATGGTGATAATGATCCTACTGCATCCACTTCAGGGGCCTGGATGCCTTTTTCTATGTGTAATCAGATCTACAGCCGGCAGACAGGTCTCAGAAGAGCGCAGCCTCTCTCTCTCTCTCTCTCTCACACACACACACACACACACACACACACACACACACACACACACACACACCTATTCAACACTTCTCATCAGCTCAGATTATTCACTGTATCAGTATCTACTATTTAGTATCGCACACCCACACCAACTCACAGCCATCCACAAAGACACACTCTCTCTCAAACACACACAAGCAGCAACGACACAGAGACAAAAGAACAGTTGGAACTGGAGTGAAAAAATTGGATGGAATAGAATATAGAAAGATAGGTGTACTATAGATTGATTGAAGACTGATGTGATAGTTTAGAGATGTTGAATGATGGATGGACAGAAGACATAAAGGGAAAAGAAGGAAGGAACAAAGATGTATGTGGCACTTTCGAGTCAATCAAGTGTGCATAAGCAATTACGAGAAATGTTTCAGGACTATTTGAATGTAGTAGATTGAGTGAAACACCTTCATTGAAACAGATTTGATTGATCAAATTGTCAGTTTACAAAAATAGCCGTACACATGATTCAGATTAATTCAGTTGATTTAAAAGTGGAATCAAGGGGAAATTTAAACTAAGGGAAAAAATAAGTGACAAAGACTGTGCCTTTTAGGATCAGCTTTAAGTTATGGATACGACACGAACATGTGCCAAATGACTGAATGTAAAATTACATCAGATTGAAACTGTTTAAGACTAAATGGATTCAAATACGTCTTTTTAAGGCGACTAGTCTAAATCAAACACTTTGATTAATAAATATGACTCTAACACTAATTCTGACTAATTTAAACACTTGGTGGTAAACTATTTTGACTGACACAAACTGTATTAAAAATCTTTCAATCAATGTGACTCACCTAATTCGGTTGATTCCAACACTTGATTACACATGAGGTTCACAATTTCCTACATTCAAAAATAGGAGACTTTACAAGAAACATTTCTGGTACCACTACAGAATAATTCAACCTAAAATAGTGCACTATGTTGTGCATAGGGAACAATCTTAGACAATGTACTTGATTTAAACGGATTGTGTAAAATCATGTAAAACATTTAAATATACCTTATTCACCTGATTCAAACTGCTGGATAAAAACAAAATGTCAAATTGTTCCAAAGTACCTGATTCAAACTATTTGACCCAAGCCAGTTAAATTTCTGCAAACTGATTTAAACATTTAGAGCGACTCGTCTTATTCAATCATAAAGATTAAAACAGACTAAAGAATTAAGAAACCAAAAGTTTACTGATTTACATAGTTCATTGATTTAAACAAATTCAATTGATTCAAACACATATTCAAACTCATTTGGCTAATTTATTCAAATAGTTGCAAATAGTCCATCAGTCTTTACTATAGATACACATGAATAATATGTTATTTAATTGCAAATTAATTGCAGTGTTCAGAATATATAATATATATAATAGATTATAGTCACATAAACAAAAAGTACTAGGCAAAAGTCATTTTGTATGCAGTTGTATGCAATATGAAAAATTAAAAATTGAAAAAACACCTTCAGTAAACTTTTCCAAGTATGGATGGATGGGATTAACCGTACCGCGGCAGCCGACTCTCAGTCACTTGATGGATCATCATCAATCCACACATTTCTGTCCTTCATCGATGTGATCCATGAAGTATTTTGGCAGAATAGTGGAGAAGTTTGCCATTGCTTTCTCCACCCCTCCCCATTTATCCGGGCTTGGGACTGGCGTGCAGCTGTTTCCAGTTACACAGCTGGGG
>JAVSBV010155606.1:0-14942 GCA_033117975.1 Parotocinclus spilosoma
CACCTCAACTCTCCTGTTTCCACCAGAACTGTCCGTCTGGATCCACAGGGTCAATAAACACGGCCGGGCTGCTATAGATAAACCTCTGTCTAATACCAGGTGTTTCACTTTCATTGTCCAACCCCTGTATATACAGGTTGAGTCAAAAGTCACAGGACATGTCATGTGCTGCGTTGTGGACTTTTCTCAAAGGTTGCCAAAACCATTGTTGAGGTTTTTTGCCGGTTTTGGCTATGAGGGATGTATCAGCGCTGTGTGAATTTGGTTGATCTTTCTGGGATCGGTTGTTAAAGTCTGTTCCTATGATATACCAGAATCATCAATTTCATCTTCAGTTATTGTGACGAAGAACAAACGTTTTAAACTTTGTGTTGATAACTTTTAAATTGTTGAAGTCAATTTCTGACACAATTCTGGACTTTTTTCATACGCTACATGACCACCTTCCCACTGACCAACTTGTCCTTGATCCACTATGGCGGTTTTCAAGATGTAGGCCATGTTCCAGACAACCTAAAAGATACCCCCCTCTCACACATGACTTGCTTCAGATATGCCATTTTCCCTTTTGTTTCTAAAATTGACTCCCTCAAGTGACTTTTGACTCACCCCATATAACATTGATTTTAAAATAATTGAGCATTTTTGCTTTAAACCTGGCAAAAAATAATGGTTGACCAGCAAGACCTTCTAGGTCAAATGTTGGTTTAAGTTGATTTTTGCTGGACTGGTGCTTGTAACTTTGCATACTGGATAAATTGCAGGATTTTGCTTGTAAAGCTGGTTGACCAGTGTCCAAAACACAACATAGGCTAGTCTTTGCTGGGTTTTTTTGTTGTCATTTATGTTTTTTTGTTAACTTACTTCATCAGTTGCAAGGGTCATAAGTTATATTTCTAAATGAAATAATTAAGTCTTTTAAAGGTTGTCAGAAATTTAAATTTGTCATTCACCAGACACCCTTATTGACTTACAATCCAAGCAATTGTGGGTTAAGGGCCTTGCTCAAAGAACCAACTGTGGCAGAAGTGGGATTTGAACCCTAGATCTTATGATCCATAGTCTAGTACCTTACCCGCTAGGCTACCACAGTTCCGATCTAAGTAAAGCCCTATTGATTGGTGTAGATAATAAACAAAAACATTTTTTTGTGCTGTATGTTACACGCTTTCCTGTACTGACGTAAAACTGGTCCTTAAGTTATGTAGCACATTTAGCTTTAAGAGTGGGTGTCATGTCAGAGCAGTGGTCTCACCTCACAGTGAAAAAGACCCAGGTTCAAGTCTCAGTTCAGTGCCTTCCTGTAGCAGAGCTTGCACTTTCCTCCCATGTTTGTATGAGTTTTGTCTGGGTACTTTGGCTTTCTCCCACATTTTAAAGGTTCCTTGCATTATTTTAACTGGCATCTCCTAAGTGCTCCTGTGTGTGTGGTGCCATGTCTACAATCGGAGATCCCCATGGCTGCCATTTAGACCCTGACCCGACCCTGGTGGGGTGAAAAGTAAACGTGAACGAAGTAAAATAATGAAATCGCCTTTGGAAGCATGTTTTAACCTCAAGCACATTTTTACTCAGATCTTTGAGGGCTGCATTCTGATGTACAGTCCTACTGCGTTAGACGGACTGTTTTATCTTTAAGCAACTAATACCAACAAAAGCCCAGCATTCCTGTTCCCTAAGATCAGCAGCACCATTCTGTTTATGGTCCAAACATGGGCAGCGGAGCCAGAGTAATATAAGAACCTTTGCTTCCGAGCTAGTTCTACAGGACGTGATGAACTGCGAAAGTTGAATTTCCAAGATTTCTAAAGATAGCGCAGGATGTATGGGAGTTGACTCAAAATTCCCAAGCCTCTGTGCAGCCCTGCGGAGAACAGAAAGAAAACAAATTCCAGACATTCTTCTGTGGCTGCTGAGTGGGTCATTCAAATGGGCTGACCTTCAGAGAAAGAGAAAGGGGATGTGGAAGGAATAAATTACAGATAATTAAATAATTTATTAGTAACTATCCATCCTGTTTAGCGGCTGTACGATATGCAGATTTGTGCACGGATAATCCTAGTGCCTATGAGACAACACATCCTGTAATTCTACAGGTAGGAGAGTCAGGGCAATAGACTATTGAGTGTATACTTCAAACCTTGTGCTGGGATAAAACATTATCTCTGCACTCCATCACTTTCTTTATCTCTTTCACCACAGTTTCCACAGCAGGACCTGAATCACAGCATGGGTTCAACTAATAGGTTGAAAGTAAAGGCATTGGAATGCAGGTTTTCAACACATGCTATTTTTATTCTTGCATTATGTTAAGCCTGTGCCCTCTGGCCATGAATGGCAAAGGCAAATAGCTTCTTTCTCTAGACATGGGTCCTTGGGTTTGAAATTCACTACCTTCCACTCAGTTTAGCACAATAACAAATACACTTTGTGGTCATTGGGGCAGAGCTGGCCATGACTTCACACTGAGCTCACGCTGAGGGAAAACAGATGCCCATTTTCATGCAAGAGAAAGACTCATATGCTCATATGGCTCACAGCTCGTTTCTTTAACTCCAACTGAAAGTATATATCAGAAGAAAGTTTGATTTGGGAACATAGTGGACCTTTACATATGGTAAAACAGTGCTTAAAGTCCAAGCACTTTATGTACCTGTAATAAATACATCCACATTTTACATTTTAGTTATTTAGCACTGTGGTTCCCAACCTTGTGTCCGGGCCACTGTCAGGATGGTGCCAAACATGACAGGCATTATGTGCTCTGAGGAACTCTGAGTTTGTCATCTCATAGGTGATACACTTAAAATTCAATACTAATATTGATTTGCATATGTTAAATAAAAATACAGTAAGACACTTGCTGGGAATAAATCTGTATATTAAATGACTTTTTTAGCTAGCTGCCTTGAAAAGAGAAAAGACGACAAACTGAAAAAGGAAACCCAAAATAAATGGATAGAAAAATCATTTCTGTTCATTTTTGGAAATAAATAATTGCAATGAATCACTTTATTCTTTTGGTCTGTGTGTGTGCAGGTTGGGCGTGTGTGTGTCGGGGTGTTGCAGCATTCCTTAGATGCTAAAGGGGTAAATCTACCAAGAATAAATGGTTGAAAACCAGTGATTTAGCAGAGGTCTTTATCCACATGTACTTATAGCTACGACTGATTCAGTCTTACAACCCGATCGATGGGTTAAGGACCCTCGATCTTTTAGTTCATAGAACCTAGTTCAAGTCCCATAAACTTAAATTACATTTGGTAATTTAGCAGGAACACTTATCCAGGGCGGCTTACAACTGGTACAATCCTACTACCCAACTGTGGACCCAAGAACTCAACAATGGCACCTTAACAGTGGAATTTGAACCCTGGACATTCTGCCCCATAGTTCAATGCCTTAACTGCAAGTTCAGCACAGTCCTCACGTTCTCAGGAAAATGTTATTGTACATATAAAAGTGCCATTAAGGGTGAAACTCAATAAAAGCTCATTTTAAACCTGTTTGGTATCTTTAATGAGAATGTTACAAATTCCAACTATCATATCTCAAGGCTGTGGTCCAATCCTAAACCTTGTTCTATTGAGTGTTTACAGTAAAACATGGTGCTTAATCTTAGACTTATGGAAGAGGCAGAAATACTGAGCTTAGTCTATGAACGCTTATGCAAACGCTCCTAAAATTACTCATTTCAACCCTGTAATAAAGCACCAGGTAATAGACTAACAGCCACAAGGGTCATCCATCAGCATGTCATCATTAGGATTAGACAGCAGCCGTAGGGCAGAGTGAACAGAAAGACCGTCCAATGTGAAAATCAATGGAGTCGGGGAAATACTTCTGCATGACAAGCAGTTATTGACCTTTAAATACATACCTTTCAAGTCATCAGTGACCCATGACCGCATTTCCCTCCCTCTCACTTGTTCAGATTTTCACTGAGGTCCACGTCGAACAGTTTTTTATTAGATAAATGACAAAGAATCGATGCATTGTTATTTGCATTTTTACATTGCTCAGTATGTGTGATATAGCCACGTTCCTGATGAAATATTGTATTCCGGTATGAACCACATTCTTATATATTCTTATATATTATATATACATTGCAAATAGCTCAGGCTACCATTGCATTAGAAATGTAATGACCATATATATTTAATAGAATGCAGCCAGAAAATACAGGGACGTTGTATTAAATCAATCAAATTACTATAAGCTACACTGGCAAGCCTGATCTCCCCTTACGCTTGAGAATTAGCAGCATATCAAAGCTTCATCTGGATGCCAAGTGGACCCTTTTACAGTGCAAAGAAGCTTGATCTGGAATGGAAAATATGCCAAAGGTTGGATTGAAGATGAGTGGAATAGGCTTTTATGGAGTGACAAATTCAAGTTTGACATTTTTGGTTCCATCATTGGATCATTTGGCTACATTTGGTAACATTTATCAACAAATACAGGACAGTAATATGGAAGGAGGGGAATAGACTCTGCTGTCTGAGAAAGCGCTGGTCCTTCACTGTTGCCCAACAAGATTTTGGAGAACTTGGGCTTGTCTGTTGTTGAAAATGTCACGTCAGATTTATTTATATACAATCGAATCCGGTTAATGGGACCAGACGCTTATTCGGACCAAATCCTAAAGTACCGAAACAAATCCTATTGTATACGTGTCATGTTATTCATTTATTTGGACCGAAATTCCGCTTAATCGGATCAAAGAACGTGAGAACAAATAAGAAAAAGAAGCCACAAGTTGCCACTTAGCCACTGCAAAGCGGATCAGCGAGATATTTGGGATCCCTGGGAGAATTTATGCTTTTATCTAATGTCAGGTAATCCGAAAATTTGTGTTGACAAGAGCAAAACCAGCGGGAGGTGACCACGCCCAACGCTTTCTTGATTTTTTTCAAGTGCAGTCCGTCAAGAAAACGCATCAGATCACACTGGATAAGTTCTTCAAACGTTGACTGGAATTTAGTAAGAACTTGTTTCTTACTAAACTTGGTTGTAAGTTTATTTTTCAATGAACAAAGTTGGTAAGTAACAGTAGTTCTTGTTTGTACGTTCGCTATACGTGTAAATCGTACAATAAAGGTTTAATAAACATTTAATATGTTACATAGTACGTCTTGTCTTGTAACACAGGGCATGTTCGTTTAATCAGACCAGCCGGTTATTAGGACCAAAACTGACCACTGTTTTTTAAAGCAACAACATTTCACTCTTTTTGTTTTATGAAGGAACTAAGTGCGCTCAGTTTGGGTGTTTGAAACTTTCAAGTGCAATAACAGGTAAATATCTATAGAAATAAACTAAATCTCTTGGACTGTGGACTTTATAATGCTGTATTATATACTGTAATTAAAGTGTTACACAAAAGTGAGCAGTGGTTACGGTTCGAGATGATGCACCAAAAGGTTGCCACTGCTGGCATAAATGCTCTGTATGGAAAAGTTTGGCCGTCTCTAGTCTTTGAATTACAGGCTTTACAGGTTTAAGGATCGTATTACGTTTTGTGACTGAAATGGACGTCAACCAGACATTACTGTAGTGACACAGCGTTTTAGGCCACTGTGATGTAATGGAATATAAATATAAAGGTTACTTTCACGGGAACTCTGTCTCCATTTTTAACATTTTAAATTTATGGACATTCGCAATAATTATCAGTCTTACTAATTAAACTATCCTCTCAATAATTATTAGTCTTACAATCCAAGCATTTTTGTTTTAAGGGTCCCAACTGTGGTAGCCTGGCAGAGGTGGGATTTGAACCCAAGACCTTCTGGTCCATAGTCATTAAGCACCAGGCTTAAGAGAATGGTGTGATGGACTGGACAAAAAAATAGCCTTCTGAACCATTGGCTGTTGAGCCGAGCAGCCGGTTACAGCCACAACATTCAGAGATTTGGACAGATTTACCAACCGAAGACTAAAGTTAAATAATCGTCTGGTCGACTCTTTTCCAGAGAAACGTACAATTAATATAAAGCAGTCCAAGCAATTGTGAGTTCAGGGTCTTGCTGGAGGACTGCATGGTAGAGGTTGGATTTGAACCCTGGACCTTATGGTCCCACGTCCAGTACCTTAAACACTGTGCAACCACAATCCAGCTCCACGGTTTGTTGATTATGCAAATCGAGTTACACAACCCTAATAAAGATAAACATGGCACATTCTTGCACACTCTAACAATCCACGAACGTCTTAAATATGTTTTATGCCTTTTTCACACTGGTGTGTCGTGTTTACATGAATTCCCTGCATTTTATAGAGTAAATAAACAGAAGCAGAATCAAAGATTTATCTCTATAGCTCTTTTTACAGCTCGAAGCAGCTTTACAAGTAGCGTTGTATGGAACACACATCATCTTTAATAGACTGCAAACAAAAATTAGGGTATATTTATGGAAAGGCTACAGCTAAAGCTTTTTATGTAAAAGACTACACAATGTATTCAAACTACACAAAATAAAATATGTTGTAAGTAATATAATATGTAAGTTATTTAAGTGTTTTTAAGGCCTAATCATTTATTTTATATCTGCAGGAACAGTGGGACACCTGACTTGGGCTTAGGGATGTAATTAATATTGTTGCGTAGTTGAATAATATTGAAATAGTTATAGTATTAGTTTTAGATTTATAGTAAGATAACTTTAAATAATATACAGAAGGGATTTATTAATAAGAATACAAAGAATCTCATGTCAGTAATAAGAGTGCACCATATAATTTAAATGTTCCTGGTATCCGATTTGAGGGTTTTAGTTTGGTCATTTGCTAAATGAACAGACGTTTTTAGGTTTGTCCTGCCCAGGTTTGACTGGTCCTTTACACGTTGTGTAGTGCACGTGCCTTAAGGAGAGCACCGGGGGATGTGTTTGGCTCCACTGGCCTCCCCAGCTGGTGGAGATAAGATACTGTAGACGTGCCACTCACGAGGCGACCCCCCTCTGGAATTTAAGCTCTACCATATGGCCAAATGCTCCCACTTTACTCCAAGGGAGCCCAAGAATTTCCCTTCACTGACCTGTGGGACCTTAAAGACCCCCAGAGCCCCCCAACCTGCATCAAAACATCACAGCTCAAACACAAATACACAAATGCGCTTCTGTCCTCGGGTACCCTATGGAGATAAGCGGTTTCAACCACGCTTCCATGTGTTGCTGAACACCTACGCAAATGTTTGCAAAGCAAGAGCAACAAGGTGCAGCGGCGTTTAATGCGAGGCTCCAGATCCAACGCAGTCCTCGCTAGAGACGAGCTTCTTCATGATGAGGAAAGGAATAAAGTTCTGGTGAATTTCTTCTGCTCCAAAAACTCTTGGGAGGGGGAAGTTGGCTACACGGTGCAAATCAAAAATGTTTGGATCTTTGTGGAGGAGGATTATTACAGCAGCAGGATGACGAGCCAAAATACTGCTCAAAGCTTTGCAACAACTACCTGAAGACCGAATAAGATAAAGCCCATGTCTATGACTATCATGAACTTTCCTCCACAGTCACCTGACCTGAAGCCCTGGAGCATTTATGGGGTACTTGAACATCACAAGATGCTGTTTGTCTTGGATCATAGGATTTTTTTACACCTCGAGTGCAGACTGTCATAATAGCAAAGTGGAGAACATACCAAACACTTCACTTTTAGGGAACAAACTGTTTTTTTTGTTTTGTTTTTAAAAAAGTATGGAGTACAGTAAATGTGCATTATTTTACAGAATCGAATCGTGAACGAAGAGCATCGTGCTTTTTTTAATGGTACATAAAAAACACAGGGAGACGCCCTTATACATTAACATAACATTTTTAATTTATGGAACTTCACGATAATTATCGTCTTACTAATTAAACTATCCTCTCAATAATTATCAGTCTTATAATCCAAGCAGTTTTGTTTTAAGGGACCCAACTGTGGTAGCCTGGCAGAGGTGGGATTGGAACCCAAGACCTTCTGGTCCATAGTCATTAAGCACCAGGCTTAAGATTATGGTGTGATGGACTGGACAAAAAATAAATGATAAAAGGGAATCAAAATCTGTCCAAATCTCTGAATGTTGTGGCTGTAACCGGCTGAGATTTGGACAGATTTTGATTCCCTTTTCTAATTTATTGTAATAACCAACCGAAGACTAAAGTTAAATAATCGTCTGGTCGACTCTTTTCCAGAGAAACGTACAATTAATATAAACTTGCAGTCCAAGTAATTGTGAGTTCAGGGTCTTGCTCAAGGACTGCATGGTAGAGGTTGGATTTGAACCCTGGACCTTGTGGTCCCAAGTCCAGTACCTTATACAGTCTGACTGCTGTAATCATGGGGTTTGAGTATTAGTCGTGCTTTAAGACCAAATGGTGCCGGCTCGGTCGAGCCAAGATCGGACCCGTAACCTCATAACCTGCTGTGTTGGATGAGAAATGTATTTCAGTATTAAAACTGTTAGGCATTGCCTGTTTTAAATCTTGCAATCAAATTACGCTGAAAAAAATAATGACTCAGTGTTTCTTTGAGGAAAAATACCCAAAGCATTTACAGCAAACTTCATTAACTATAGATTTTGAATCTCTCTACATGATTTGTGCATGTAGTTATTAGGAGACGATGTTCCTCCAAGCACCTCCCAATGAGGACTGATTTAAAATCTATTTTGTTATTTATTGTATTACTAACTCAAATATTATTGATTTAAATCATATTTTTTACTTATTATTACTATTACTTTAATATACTTTTAAATATTTAAAAAGAAGGACAGGATACTTTTTGAGTCCTGGTTCCTCCCAAGGTTTTTTCCTTCTATATTCAGGGATTTTCCTTGCCGCTGTCGCCCTAGGTTTGCTAAATTTGGGATTGGCCTTTTAAGATCATATAAGGTTATAAAGCTGCTTTGAGACAATGCTATGTTATAAAAAGCGCTATAGAAATAAATTGGAATCGAACGGAATTGCATGTCCACATGATTAGTCAGGGGCAAAAGAAAGATTTGTGAAGCTTTACCTCATTTGAACTGATCACACTAAAGTGATAAATCTACCTGCAGACTGGGGCAACTGCCTCCCAAAAAGAAAAAAAAATAGAAAAGGACTTAATTACCCATACTTTCTAGTTTGTACAGATGAATGTGGGTCTTGGGGAGACCAAATGTAATGACATTACGTTTTCCCAATCATCATGACTAAAGCAATACGTTTGTAATTTGATTCCTTTTTGAGTAACTTTCCCAACACTGTCGATGTCGCCCAGACCCTCAACCAGCGAGCCAGTACTGAATGTGAAACTTTGGGGTCAGATCTCAACAGGAAATTCGATTAATTCAGAAAAGTCCGACCAGGTCAGGAAGGTCCACCATAATAATTAGTTGTGGCAGGGCTGGGTAAAGAAACGCTAGATAGTTCCTGATTGAGTTTGTCGAAGTGTGGGTGCAGCTACAAGTGCGGGTTTGAGTGACGACAGGTGCACCGACAAGGCTGCAGATGTGAGCGTGTCACCGGGTCAAAGAGAAACGATCCAGGCGAGTTTAACCCTTTAAATTCCTCACTCTGTAATCTCTGTAATGTGATCGAGAGATTTTTTTTTTTTTGTTTGTGCATTAACGTCCCTGTAGATAGATTAGTTCTTATACACGATGTGTAAACCTGCAGGCTGAACGTGCACTTACCCTGCCCCCCTACCCCCCCCAACACACACACACACACACACACACACAACCACTGTTTACGATTGCCTGATTTGCTGCTAGCTGTGTTAAGAAATAAACTTCCACAGATGATCTGCGAGGCCTGTAAGGCTTGGGGATGTTTGGGATTGTAAAGCCACACCGTAGCTCGTGTAGGTCTATTGTCTGCGATCACCTGCGTCGATTGTTGTGAGACTGTTTGCTCCCGTTGATTGGGAGTTGTAAAAGGCTTTAAGAGTTGTAAAAGGTAAATCCGAAGAGCAAAGAGCTGTTAAGACCCGAGCGGTTCACGGCTGTTCTTGAGTACACCTAAAATCCAGAACGTGTTTCTCAATAAGACGTTGAAACATCGACGGTGAGGAGCAAAGTCGTATCATGTTACACATTTATACAGACTGATATATGGTAGCCTAGCGGTTAAGGTACTGGACTGTGGACCTGATGGTCCAGGGTTCAAATCCCACCTCTGCCCCAGCTGGGTCCCTGAGCAAGGCCCTAAACCCACAATAGCTTGGATTGTAAGACTGTACCAGTTCTGGATGAGGTACATGATGCTCAACGATGTTAATGTACAAGTATATATGTTAAATATCCATCCGTTTTTGCTTTTAATACAATTATAACAAATTATAACAAGAACTTTGGACATTGCAACCATAAATATATGGTCACGGGTTAAAAAGGTGTATTTAAATGGCATTTATGTTATAATGCTGTTTTAAAATATAGTTCCAGTTTTGGTTTGGATATCGTTTTGTAGTGATTATTTAATTTTTGAAAGGTTTATATACAGTTTATTTTATTGTGCTTTTATTTTTATTGTTTAAAAGAACAAGTCATGTACATTAATTTATCTATTTTAAATGAATCACAGGGCTAAATCTGTGATACTGGTGGCTCAAAGTTATTGTACTGTAAACCAGTTCAGAATATAATCTCTGCCAAACTGTGTTATGCTTTAGCAAGGTTCATAATGTATCCACAATAGTTTGGCTTCTCAGACTATGTTTTGTTAGATAAATGTGAATGTAACCAGCAGGACAGGGCTCAGGTCAGACACCTACCCTGGAGCTGGGTCCATCCCAGGAAACGTCGTGCACACGTACATACATTTAGAGAAGCCAATTGATTTTTCAACACGTCTTTGAAATTCGGGAGAAAGCTGTTGCAGACAATGGGAGAACATGCAAACTCCACACAGAGCCCCGCCTTGAGCTGTGAGGTAGCTACCCTGCTACCCATGAGTACACGTGTCACACGTCGTGGTTCTGTGGCTTGAGAAGCTCGCACTGTACGTGTTTGGAAGTGCCACAGCGTCATCTGCTGGTGGAGCGAAAGAACTACTGAACGTGGCCACCAGGAGGCGCCAGAACATAAACTGTGTCCATTTGCAGATATTTTTCTACACCTGGCCGTTCAAACCTAACTAATGGTCCCAGTGGTTGGGTTTAGTTGGGTTTAGATAGAGATGGAAGACCCACGGAGAACATGCCAAAGTTTACACAGACACTAAAAGGCCTGGGCTCAAAGCAATAACAGGTACAGCTCTGGGGTCAACGAGCCTGGATAGGTTAAAGCTTTTTTGCCAAATCAAGCAACTTTCTTTGACTTTTCATTTCCTTTTCTCATGATTCTCTTCATATTCATTTTGTAATATCCCCTCGTTTTTTGTGAGCAGTGTAGTTCTAGGTTAGGCCAGACTTTTTAAATTTCTTGTTCCTCGGATGTCCCTACTAAAGAATCTACTGAGGAGGGAGGAAAAAAAATAAAAATACATCTTTATTTTTCAGCACTTTTCAATTTCTCGAGGACTATGTGGAATCAGTACAAGGAAGGATCTCCACCGGAGGGCAAAAAAAGCAAAATTTGAATTTCAGCCATTAATACTGCGGCGGATCCGCGAAATACAAAAAAAAAAAAAGTTTTTGTATTCTTTAAATGTGATCGTCGACGGATCCAGGAAACGAGCAATAAAAAAAAATCTGGCCTTAGGGAAAATATACAGGTAGTGGACAGCGGGGGGCAGACAAAGGAGTACTACTTACAATAGGACGGGTACATACACTAACAAACAACACTTGCAACTTGGTCACCTGACAAGCAGGTGAGAACATGAACAAAACCTAAACTCCCGCCTCTGCTTATGGATCCGTAGTGTTGATTGGCTGTCGAGGTGTCAAGCTAAACGTCCAAATTGTTGTGGGTTTTAATGCAAAAGCTGGTTGTGTTAATGCAGGATCAGCTTGTTCTGGATCGGGAGTCTGTACCACAAGTTCAACCATGGTCCTACACACCTGCCATGGGATGGGATGGGTTATGGGATTCGTTTTATTCATTCATTTTTTCTCCTCAAGTCTTTACATTTCTACGACATGCATCCCAGTGTGTGTGAGTGTACTTGTGAGCTGTTGTGGTACAAGGATTGGCACCTTTTCTAGGGTTGGTTCCTTTTCTTCGGTTAAGACCAGGTTCCCCTCGGCCCTAAACAGAATCCAGTTCAATAAGTCACGTTATTAATATGATCTACAGAGACGGCTGTCTGAGAGAGACCGAACATTGTTAGTGATCAGAACATGAGCCCTGTACATACCTAACGAAGACACTTGTCAGAGTTCCACCTGTTCTTCACTGCTGAATGGAGGCATTGTGGGTAAAAAAAAGGGTCTGAGTCAGTGATGTCAGCAGTAAGAGGAGAAGTTGGACGGCATGTTTCAAGCGGCAGACAGAACAGAGTTGTGTTATATCAGCTTCAGGGCTAAGAGACATGCTGTGCTGTATGGCTCACCGCCCGTTGGTGTGTTTGGCTCACACTCTGAGTGTGTGTGTGTGTGTTTTGTTTTACTGTCTTAGTTAGGATCAAATGTCCAGACACAGCCTGACTGAAGAAACCCAAGCAACCCAACATCTGTATTGTATGATTTTGACATCGAGTTCTTATGCTGTTTTACCCTAACATATCCTCATCAAGGTCCCAGGGTCTGGAGCCTTGTAATTCAGTGGGCACCAGGGACAGGGTCTAAAGACCTATCACAGCCTATCCACAGGACTCTAAGCCACGACCTCAGGAACTGTTGGCTCTTACCAAAGATGTTCATTAGTCACAAAATACAAGTCCAAGTCTCTATTCAATACAACATATTTAAATGTATTATTAAAAATACACAGCTATCTATCTATCTATATCTATCTATCTATCTATCTAAGAGAGAGAGAGAGAGAGAGAGAGAGAGAGAGAGAGAGAGAGAGAGAGAGAGCTGTGTATTTTTAATCACGTTTCAGTCAACAGCTTGACACCTCAACAGCCAATGAACACTACTGATCCACAAGCAGAGGCGGGAGTTTAGGAGCTGAAGTCCGTCTTTCAGTTCAAAGTAAACAACTTTTCGTTCATGTTCTCACCTGCAAATGGTGTTTGTTAGTGTATGTACCTGTCCTATTGTAAGTAGTACTCCTTTGTCTGTCCCCCGCTGTCCACTACCTGTATATTCTCCCTAACCTAGAACTACACTGCTCACAAAAAACAAGGGGATATTACAAAATGAATATATATATTTCCCCATGATAAACAAAAACACAAAAGATTAACTTTTTTTTTAAACCCAACTATGTTTTTTACTCCAATGCTTCCTTTTTCTTTCTTTTTTTAAAATTCTATGCATTTTTAACAACAAAAAAAGACAATTTATTTGTTCTTTTCTCTCTCTTAAACATTATAAAACATAAACACATAACATGTTACATGTTGCCACCCTTGGTTTATATATAAGAATTTTAAATTCCCTGTAGCCTATAGGCTACCACATACGGTACTCCAGCCGAAGCCATGCTACCCTCGTTTTTTTACATTTGACGCTTCTCTACGATTTCCCGCTGCCGATAAGCGGATGTTGTGATACGTCACGAGACAAGGGGCTGCGTCCCAAATCACCTAAATAAAAGTACAGAAAAATGGCAACATTTACGGTACACACAAAGAAAGTCTTTTTTTTTTTTTTTTTTTTACAACTTTTGCACACAGGGCCTGAATAACGGGCCGACTCTTAATGTTCACCAGTCATTTTGGACGAGTCCGAGTCGAGAGTCATTAGGGTCGAGTTTCAAATCAAATCTGAAGTCTTTTTCTAGGTGAGTAAAGTGCGACTAGAGTCGCTCACTCGAGTGTCCATCTCTGGCTCTTACCACTTAGCCACCAAACCTGCTCTCCTAACACTGATGCACGATGCTTTCATTCCAATAGCTTCAACGATCCCACTCTAGACCCAGAATGAGCAGCCAGAGGCAACAGTGGCAAGGGAAAACTCCCTGAAAAGCCTTAGGAGGAACCAGGCTCAGATGGAGAACGTCCCCCTGTGTGGCCCTCGTGTAGTCAAATATAGTCAAAACCCTGTTATCCAAATGCCCTTTGTTCCGGGACAGAGATCAGATAACAGATATTCCGATAACGAGAGCCCAATATCGATGATGTCCTGTGTGTCTGTGGTGTTTCATTATATTTAAAATCCAATTATATTTAAAACTACCTATTACACAGCACTGTGCAGAAGTCTTAGATTAGATTAGACTTTCCATTGTATGAAAGTGTCAGATCTTCAGTGTTGTCCCATGAAAAGACACAATAACATGTTTACAATAAGGCCAGGGTGTACTTACTTTTAAGAGACACTGTATATCACAAGGTATTTGATGATCAAGGTTGTTTTGTAAGCAATGCCAGTTAGTTTTAAAATGTGTTAGAAGTAAGTGTTGCAGAGCTCGGTAATTAGAAATGGTGTCCACAAACTTTTGTCTATATATAGTGTGTGAAGGAATGTGAGGACTAGACTAAGTCTAAAGTTAGGGTTAGGTTGAGCACCAGGCAGCTGGCATCAGTAATATACAGACCTTACAAACATAGCAACACAAACATTTGTGTGTCCGTATGAGGAGGGCATAACCAAATGTCACACTAAATGTAAATTACTTGGCTGTGATGCATGCACACCTGCCTCAACAGGATGTACAGAGTTCCCTCGTTTATGACGGGGGTTACGTTCCAAGACCTCCCGCGATAAACGAAAATTGGCGTGTATGTAGGGACGCTCTATTTATTGAAGTATTTCTACACTATTTTAGCGGTAGAACTTGCAGAACGTTTGGGTAGCATCGTAGGGTTTGAATTAATTCAGTCTAGAATGAAACTTTTAAAAACAGCGAACACAAAACCGCAGATAAAAACTTGTCATGTCGCCAAGTAGCGACTCAGGCGGCCGATGCTCTAGTG
>JAVSBV010155616.1:0-14942 GCA_033117975.1 Parotocinclus spilosoma
TGGGGGGTTTGGTGGTGGTGGGGGTGGTGTGTGTGTGTGTGGGTGGGGTTATACAGTGGTTTGTACAGAGCTCATGCAGTATTCAGTGGGTTTTGCATTTTGTGTGCGCAGACTTTACCTGGCCAGCAGGTAACGAAACTTCCTACATTATTTACACTTTCTGTTTTCAAATTGTTCTCCTAGAATGACATCTAGACGTCCGAAGTAATAAAATCCCCACGTTAAGTGTACGTACAGTATAGCAGGGGGGCCAAGAGTGGCTTGTTTTTTTTTCTGCCCTGATTGTCATTGTGGTAATTATTTTAGCTGAGGTAAAGTGCCCGGTTATAATGCAAAAAAAAAAGAGATTAGGTGATAAAGCTGAAACTAGAGCGTTAAAAACGACAGCGTGCCAGCTCGAGGTAAGCGCCGTGATCTGCCCGCTCTCAGACAGATTGCTCTGGCTATTTATATTTGCCTTCCAGAATAAAGACATTGCACTTTGGCAAGCGTCCTGCGTGGAGATACATTCGGCCGGTGGAGATTAGCTTAGAGGACGAAGGCAGTGGCAGTAACGGGATGATTGGAAGCGAATGCCGGTTCAGCAGAAGAAAATCTCCGTGTCCATTGGAGCCTCTGTCAGCAGCAGCAGATGAGATTCTGTAGAAACAGACGAGTCTTTTATAGTCGATGGAAAATGAATCGGCGTTCTCATCAGCAGTGCTAAAGGTCTGACTGATCATCACTCAGCGCTCAGTCCAGGAGAAAGCTTCTGATTAAACTGTGTGTCCAGTCTCATTTCTGCTAGTCCATGCACTTTCTTCAGGTATGTAAAACTGTCAAATATACTGCAAAATGAAATGTCCCCTAATGAAATGTCCCCTCATTTTTTGTGAGCAGTAGCAGTACATGTTATGGGGTGGATTAGAGACAGAAAACGACAGAGACAGAGAGAGAGAGACAGAAAAGGAAAGACAGGAAGAGAGAGCGATAGAAAGAGAAAGAGAGAGAGACAGAGGGGGAGACAGAAAAGGAAAGACAGAAAGAAAGAGAGAGAGATAGACAGAGAGAATGAGAGAGCGAGAGAGAAGGAGAGAGAGAGAGAAGGAGAGAGAGAGACAGAGAGAGAGAGACAGATAGACAGAGAGAGACAGCGAGAGAGAGAGAGAGAGAGACAGAGAGAGACAGATATACAGAGAGAGAGGGGGGGGACAGAAAATGAAAGACAGGAAGAGAGAGAGAGAGAGAGAGACAGAAAGAGACATAAAAGGAAAGACAGCAAAAGAGAGACAGAGGGGAAGAGATGGAGAGGAAGAGACAGAGAGACACAGAGAATCGGACAGAAAAAGAGGGAGACAAAGAGCTAGAGACAGAGACCGACAGACAGGGACAGAGAGACAGAGAGAGAGACAAACAAACAAAGAGAGGGTCCCTACACCTTTAATTGCTTTTTTATTTAAAAAAACAAAAGAGCCAAAATACTTGCTTTTTGTCTTTTTCTGTGTGTGTGTGTGTGTGTGTGTGTGTGTGTGTGTGTGTGTGTGTGTGTGTGTGTGTGAGAGAGAGAGAAAGATTGAAGAAGTAAGATGGAGAGAGACAGACAGGATGACACACATCCCCACTAACAGAGTCAGAGTGGACATGGGGAGAACATACCAAATCCACAGCAGCAGAGGCCCGGATCATTCTAATTCAGTGTAAGTAAACAAGAGGGGGGTTACCTGCTTCCTGAGAGGGCTTGCTCTTGCTTTTCTTCTTCTTCTTGTCCTTCTTGTCCTTGGGCCTGGTGAGTTGCAGGAGGCGGTTGGGGATCTGCGACTGACCCTCGGCGCTCAGCGCTTTAGGAGTGAAACTACTGAAGGGGTTGAGGTTGCGACTCTTCTGTTTGGAGTCCATCCTGGTGAGGGAGTTCTTTCTGGGGTCGGACGACCGTTCGGCTTCGTCCTGCTCCTGGTTCGTCTCCGCTGAGCCGCTGCTCTGAAGGTTTGCTGAGTCCGCTGAGGTGTTGGACACGGTCCTGGTCACGGTCCTCTGAAAAACACACACCCGGTAACACAGTCAGGTCTAACGTGCTTGAGTGTGGACCAGGTAGGGATGGTGTCAGGAAACCCTGGCCATCGTTAATTAGAAGAGCCACGGTTATGAGACGTTTGACCATGTATACCTGAATATGATCTTGCTCTTTGGTCTCACCTCAGCTTTCCTGACCTGCTCCAGCATCTCCATCTCCCTCTGCATCTGCTCCTTCTCCCTCTCCAGCTTCCTCTGGGCGTCCCTCAGCCTCTCCAAATCTTTCTGGTAGTCCTCTTTCCTGCTTTGCAGGTCCCTCTGGGCGTCCTCCAGCTCGCTGCGTCTCCTCTGCGCCTCCTTCTCCTTGGCCTGGAGGACCGACTCGCGACTGATCATCTCCTTTTCTCGCACTTCCCACTCCTTTTCCTTACGCCTCCTCTCCTCGGTGTGAGCGGCTAACTCCTGGCGCTGTCTCTCCGCGCTGCGCTGCTTCTCCTGCTCCACCAGAGATGGGAGCCGTGGCGGGGGGCGGGAAGATAAGCGATCGCTCAGTGACTGCCGCTGCTCTTCCAGACATGTATCCTGATGTACCACCACGGCCTAAGTAAACGCACATGCACATGAACCAGGACACGAAAGCCAAAGCCATGATGCTGCTCTTAAGTGGGGGTACAGTTGGCACTGCCACAGCCACAGCCCCTGTGAACTGAGGAACTCTGACGCTTGAAAAGACGGGAGGTCCCCTGACAAGGCAGATCACAGGCACCTGAAAAAGACTTGCTAACACAACTTAAACATGCAAAATAACCAACCTCACCAGAGCCAAGATACGAACCAGAGTCAGCTCTGAAGGACTGGTTCCAAAGCTGAGACGCCATGATTCGTATCCCACCTCTGGCAAGGTGAAGTCTATCGGTCTGAGTCTTTTCTACTGCAAGGTGCGAGGTGTTACTCCACCTCAGTGATTTCGATTTGAGTCTGGTTCCATCTGGGTGAGAATTCCAGATATCCCGTCGGGAAGTGTAGGGTTAAGTTCATTTGTACTGCCTCTTCAAAGGCTGTGATTAAGAGTTTAGGGGGCTCGTTCTGTGGTAGTGCTAGAAGACAGGGGTCCTGTGTGCTATAACCGTGTGTTACTGCACTCACCTGCAGCGAATTGAGGAGATCATGGAGGTGGGTAACACTGCTCAGGACCTCCTGTACAAAAACAAACCAAGGTGAGGCCTTAATCAAACAGGAATTTGGACAATTTCCGAGTCGAATGACTGTTTGTTCATATTTGTTAATACGTTATTAATAACTATAACAATCAGAGAACAAAATCGTGGCTTGTTCAGATTTTCAGACGAAACAGAAAGGGTCTAAAATTTTGTCTGTTAAAAGGCTCTTGTCCAGATGGGTCGGAACGAAGACGAACACAGGTAGCCAACAAACATGGCAATACTCAAACACACCAAAAGCATTAGGCTGTGCCTGCTTTAAGCAAAAACATAAAGTATCAGAGCACGTGATTAGGAAATCAGAGACAACTGAGAAGACGTAATACGGTGGTGGTGGAGATCACTTGTAGTTCTTTGTAGTGCTCATGGCAGGCTGTTACTGCAGCTCCAGGCAATCTTTTCACCTTTTCTCCATTTTAGTTTCTGGTTAAAACACTGTGTCTTATAGATTCCATACAAACTCACATATTTCTGCACCCGTGCTATCTACAGTAAATCCTCCTGGAAGCTTTATTCAGAAATCTCCCATACAAATAAAGTAGCCTCTCTATCTGTCTAGGTATTGCAGGGCTGGGTCGAGTAAGAGTGTGAGAAAACCTGGGATGGAATCTGAACACTGGAAACGGAGGTGGCAGGTGTGACTTAAAATTAGGTTTTAATATGATTTTAACAAATATTGGGAAGTTCGGACCCTTGTGATCAGATTAGGCTTCACACAGGAAAACTAGGCTGTGTCTGAGGGAGAGCAGAGGAGGCCCGACAGGGGGAGATCACCCTCCTGAGCCGTAAGAGTGTGCCCTGAGCCGGTGGCCCGTTTGCCCACCTGCATCTTGAACAGTCTAATCATGAGAATGAGATTTGCTCATAATTCTCCAGCCCTGCTTCTTATGAGCTTAATGTACTGCTTATGAACATGTTAGGGTCGTGAAGGTTTGCTGTAGGAACCCATTCCATCAAGTCTTTGTCTAACACACAGTAGCAGCATCAAACCCTTTCGGATTTGAGTTCAAAAGTTTTGAGAAAAGATGAAAATAAGTGCCCCCACTCCTCTATGAGGCCTGATTCAGTTTCACTTATTTCTATTTAAAGCCCAAGCCAAGAACATGGCTGCTGCAAAACACACGACTCCAGCCCTGTACCAGCCGTCACTTTCACTCTGTTAGGCTGCTAAACGCAGCAGCCATCGACTACCGATAACGCGGCTCATTGGTAAGGAAACACGTTCGGCGTCGCTACCTCTCTGTTCCTCTTCAGCAGGAGCAGCAGGTTGGTGTTTCCCCCCTGTAAAGAAGACAAAGCAGAGAGTGAAGTCCAGCTGAGAGACTTCTTTAATCAGCCTGACTCCCATAGACAAAAGGCCATGAGCTCAGAACAGCGCGGCTCATTACATCCCTACAGTCCTCTAACGGACGCTTATTTATTCCTCTCCTCGTAAACGCTTCTTCCCCGCTCCCTTTAGACAGCAGAAGGACAGACTGACCTCAAGTTTCTTTTGGATGCAAGAACTGGCATCCGAATGATAGCCTGGGGTCCTTACCTTCTTCAGTATGCTGTCGGATTCTGTCCTTCTCAGATCCTCGACTTCTTCTTTGTCTCCGTCTGTATTACCAGACAGATGATGATCAGAGGTGCAGTAAAGATTTTAGCCATCATTTCAGGCATAATTAAGAGAAAACACAGCAGAGCTACTGAGCTACTGAGGTTAGGGAAACGTTCAGGGTTAAAACCACTGATATTTCTGAACCTTTTTACTGATATTTTGATGAAAGAATAACTTGTGCTATTTCATATTCAATATCTCATCATTAAACCTTTTAACATACTTTTAAATATCACTAAAAGTTGATAACAATTAAGGTCAAAATAGTTGTTATAAATAAAAGTATCTACCTATCTATTTTATTCATTTATTGGTCTATCATGATTATATCATAATCGATAAGGTTGAAAGTATCGTGATATATATTTTAGCTCATATCGCCCAGCCCTACACTCTACTAGAACAGGAGTCTAATATGTTAGTCCACCAGAATCCCAGGTTTGAGTCTTAGTGATACACGGCAGCCAATGGCCAATGCATGCAGAAATAATGAAATGTGTCTGAAGGAGGGACCCCTAACAAGCACAGGGTTCAAGTTTCGTTACTTATTTTGCCACTTTTGTTACTTTTAATGAATACATTTTGATTATTTGACCTAAATGAGCTTCTCGCACTCATGGGCTGTGTCCAAAATCATCCCATAATCACTGTTCCCTACATCCTACATACCATGGTCACAATTATCCTGTACAATCCTGTACTTTTTGACATTTAGTGATAAAGTTTTAACAGCCTTACCCTGCTGCTACTGATCAAAGTAGCTAACAAATGTAACACTTTGCCTTAGAAAAATATTGTTCAGGTAATTGCAGTCAGTATATTTTTGTGTTTGTTGAAATATTTAAAAGTAATAAACACGGTCGGTTGAAGCTTAATTTAGGAATATGTACATTAAGGCTGTGCTTATTAAAGAAAATATGTTTCCTACAAAAATGCAGTTAATTGCGAATAAAATAGCATGATTTGTGCATTTTGATATGTTAATTAATACCTTTCTTAATCACGAAAAATACAATTTGGTGTATTTTTTACATTTTATAAATATTAAAATAAATTAAAAAACTAAAATATCAAATAGAACGCTCCCCTTGTTAACAAAAACAGATAATAAGTATTTTTTCCAATTCTTTCCGAATTTAACGCTACTTTATCCTGGTAAGGGTCATAGTGCTTCGTATCTGATGCCCCACCCAGCTCTAAGCTCTATAAATAAAACGACTGATAATGCATATAATCACTTCACGTAAAAGCTTCTTTTCGTTTTACGACAGACAAACGCCTCACATTTAGAGCTGCTCATCTGGTGGCTATCGAAGCCTCCGAACGTCTCGGATCTGCGTGGGAGAAACACCGAGGCGGCGTTTCCGGCGTCGGCGTCCCCCTGCTGGCCCGCGGCCCCTCCCAAGCCGCTGTGCACCAACGTCTGCAGCATCTCCACTGTAACACACGCAGACCGAGAGCGACACAAGCGTCACTAACTGCATTACCGTAACCGAGTTAGCAGAGAGTGGGACTGCAGGCCGAGTGGAAATGAGGCCTAATGAAGCCCCGAATGGAAGCTGCTGTCAGCGACGCTTATGAAGAGTTCTTTTATTTCCCCGTAAAGCTTCGCTCACCTTCTCTGATGGCTTCCTTCATGATATGGTTTCCTTTGGGTCCGTCTTCACTGCAGGCCCTGAACATCATCCTGCCCGGGTCCTCGGCGGTCCCGGGCCCACGCATGTCATGGAAGAGCTTGACCTTCTCCTGCAGCAGAGTCAGGATCTGATCATCCTTCCGGTGGAGCATGTCTTTCCAGAGAAGAAAGGGAATAATTGAATCATTTAGAGCAGGAGCTTGTCAGCGACAATAAGAGTGCAAAGTGTTTTAAGAGCAAACGCAGCAGAATAATACATAACCCTCTCCTCAGCTGCTCACCTCTCATTTCTTTAGCTTTGGATTCAAGCAGCTTTTTATCTTCCTCTGTCTCGCTGGGGATGCCTTCATCCTCGTCCTTTTCTCTGCGAGAAGAAAAACGCTTTCTTCAATTCAATTCAGTCTGCTTGTTCCTGATAGCGTAGTTAGGTTTGTTTTGACAGCAATACTTTTAAGAGGATGAAGTGTTCTGCAGGACGAGGGGATTGGATTGCTTTGCAACTTCATTTTGCAAGATATTGGTACAGTAGAAAAGAAAAGTGAGGTGACAGAGGGCAGAATACAGAATAATACAAAACGGTGCATGTTCAAATCAATTGGACGACTAGTACAATCCTGCCTCTGTTTGCCACCGCGGGGCATTTAAGCTTCAACTCTCCAGCTACATCTGAGAGTATAATGTCAGTTTTATGTTAGCTACAACATGAGACACTCGACATGGCTTCCTCTATGTTAAGCGGTTCGTTAATTAACATATTAATCCGTTTGTAGCTCTGTGTGCTGTAGGGCTGTCAAAACAAAACTCCCTATTGGAAAGGAACAGCACTTTGATACGGTAGTCTTAGGTCAAAACGTGTTGCCATTTTCACAATGGTATAATGAGCAAATATAATAAATTACAATTACAATACAACCATAAAAAGTGTATGCAAACAGTAGGAAAATCATATAGAGCACAATGGTAAGTATTTAGTGCGGTAAGTATCTAAATCTGGCAGCTTCATCAAGATTTAACCACGTTAATCCTTCTATAGTCTGAAGAAGCTTGATCAGGAATGGTCTTTTTGGACGAGTAGCAGCCAAGAAACCACTTTTTCGAGGACTAAATATTGACTTTATAAGTTTAGGCAGGTATTTCCAGTATTTTCTCTTCGCTATCTGAATAAAGAGACTGATAAATAACTATAGAAACAAATAAAATGGCGTCACAGGACTGTAAATAACCCAAAGGCACATCCCCTAATACAAGTCAATGATTCACTATCCAATTAATGAGGCTTCTGCTGGAAAAATGCATGGCTCAAGTCACAGTGCGATTAACTACACAACCTTGTTTGAGCCGTTTGGGCTGTAAAAATCATACACTTAAGAAGAAGCGTGTGGGTAATAAATCAAGCTCAACAAACATCAACAAGCTGAGGTCATGTTAGATCTTTTTTTAAGTTATATAATGAGGTTTGTGTCCATAATGCGCTCCATTAGACAACACACCCTGTGCGAAATTTATAATACGTAGTTAGGCGTGTTTGATTTAATCTAAAGCTTAACCAGGTACATGCAGCTAATCTATAAGAGTGGCTGGTAATAGAATAGTTTATTAGCCATGATTCCTGATCCATGCTCTAGAGCAGAAGTCTGTAACGTTCTCTGGAAAAGGGCCGACATGATTGCTGGTTTTAACTCCAAACTGACAAAGCTGATTGTCATATAAAGATGACTGGAGCGAACAGGTGGAAGTAGGTGTAGCTCCGGGTTATGGACCTTCACCTATTAAGGATCCCTGATCTTCTGGCTTTATAACAGTTAAGATCAGACTGAAATGAAAATAGTCCGAAAGTAAACGTGCACCATAACCAACCCAGTTAAGTACTGTAATCAGATTAGGATAAATATTCAAACATATACGCTGAAATCGATCCCTGGTACTTACATAGACTGCATGGCGTCCTGGATGAGCTGGATCCAGGTGTTGCGCTCGTCCCGTGAAGCGCCGTGTACCTCCACCATCTCCGGTTGTTCGATGCCTGTGGCGATGAGGAAGAGACCCCGGTCCTCGTTAGCCACCTCTCTCACTATGAGCTTGTGTAGGGAAATAACAGTGGCACGTCGGTCCTGCAGAGAGGGCGAACGCGGAGGAGGGACAGACGGGGGGGAGGGGGGTTAATTAGGTGAAATGGGAAAATGAACAAATGAGGATGGGTGGAGCCAAAAAGGTAAGAGAGACAGAGGGAGAGACAGAGAGAGAGAGATGGAGCAAAAGCGAATGCTTTTTCAATAGAGTTCTGTAAGTGATGCTCTCACGGCTTACAGATCATAACATTTAAATAAATCTGAAACATAAACTGCTAAAAGACCCTTGTTTGGGCTCATTACAACATTACAAATCCGAAAAGAATACAGCTGTGGTTCGGTGCGCACCGCAGGCCCAGCCGTCGAGGAATTTACAATTGCAGAAGGCCCCTAGTGAGGGTGAAATTAGGGCGCTAGAACGGAGTATGAAAGAACACAGCGTGTCCAGTCTTGGTTCTGTGTCAGTTCATGTCTCATCTCGCCTGGCTCATGTTTTCTCGTACCGGGACATAAGAAAGAGAATTTCTGCTGCATCACCCAAGTGCAGACTCCATGTTGTTTTTCCGAATTTGACTTTGGTATTTTTTTTTTTTTTAGAAGTTTGACTGTAAGAAAGCATTCATTAAATACCAAAAATAATCTCATGTTTCCATCTGTGTCTCAGTTCCATGATTCTATATATTATGATAATTGCAGGCGGTTTTTCAGTCAGTGGAAATGTGCAGGAGGAGGAAATCCCCTGATATACTGTACACTGACACATTCTGCCTTGTTACAGACTAGACAGGGAAAAACCCCAGAGAAACACTTTTGCCCACGTAACGCCTTTCAGTCTGCCAAAGTCAGCGTTTTAGGGGAAAACTGCAACCTGAGAGCTGCATCATGACCATCTACACTGTGCAGCCGGCAAATGCTGAAGCTGCACCAGCAAGATGGAACCGAATCGATTTCCCACACAATGGTTTTCTGAAAAACCTATGAAGAACGTTACCAGGGAAGCAAAGGCGTATTTCTGGTCCTTCTCCTGCAGGAACACCAGGACGTCGGACAGCAGCAGGGCCTGAACATCTGTCGAAAGGCAAACAAGAAAGCATTAAAGCAAACATGCTGGGCAGAAGACATGCATTATCAGTGTAAGAGGGCACCCTTGGTTTACATCATGTGCCGTAGGTGGTTTATTGTGCCTCCTGGTCTATCAGTCCTACTATCAGACCCCTATCCAGCAGCAGATCCTTTTTGGTCTCTCGTGTACCAAACCAGACTGGGACCCGTGCGACCGTACGCTTCAATAAACCTGCACATTAGCTGCATTTGGCAACCCCAAAGCTGTTTTTCCATCCAATTTTCACACATCGAACAAGACACTCACTGCACTGTACCACCTCTTCACAATCTATAAGTCCCGTAGCACACCTTGCAGGTATTTATAGCCCGGTCAGCCCCGTGCAGCGCCATCTGCAGGAGCCTGAAGCTACTACCCCTTTAAACACACAAGCTGACTCGTTTATTTCCCTGGGGAGTATTTTCGAAGCACCGTAAAGAATCTGCGAGCCTTTTCAAGCATAAACTCCTACTTTCTTTCATCACTACAACCCTGAACCAGTCGTTTACCCTTCAGTCTTCCAGTTGTTGTTTTCAGCTGGAGCGGTCCATCGTGGATTAGCTTCCTGCCTCGGATTAAGTCTTCTCGAGCAAACATCTGACCGCTCTTCATGCGCATGATGGATCTGCTGTCTGTTCTGTTGTAGATCTCCTCCAGCCTCCTCCTCTTCTTGTGCTCGTTCACTTTGCTGTCCACTGCAGCGATCACCTCTTTGACCAGCTGCAGGGCGTGGGTCAGATCCTCAGCGTCCTCTTCACTGTCTAAGCACACACAGACATGCAGTCACACCGTGAGCAGTCAAAACCACTTTGAATAACCAAAATATGGTATTTGTACCATTTTATACAGTATTTATACAGTGGAATGTAAACACCCCCAAAGGGGTGTGTTCCAGCCCAATTCCAGGGTGTTCATGGAACACCCTTCCATCCTTTATTGAGGGATGAGGGCTCCTTCAACTAGGTCATCTTTGCAACTAACAATCACCAACTGCTTTTCTGCATTGGCAGGGAGATGATCCCTTATGCAGCCTCCCATCCCTCATCATCAGACGTCCGTGTCGCCCCTGAGCTCCGACTCTAGCGCCGACTGCTAATGTGGCTACGACTTCCTAGCGTGGCTGAAGGAATAGCTCTGTGTTCAAGAGTCTGACCTTTCGTGTGCTGGAGGATCCTCTGCAGCAGTACGGGATACTTCGTTATTCGCTGAGTGACTAATAATATGCAATCAGGGATTCCCATTCGACGCACGATGCTGCTGCTCATCTTATTCTGGAAAGAGGGAAACACTACAGGTCACACTAGTGTACGAAATGTGAGGATTAGTGAATACAGACCAGTGAGCAAAACCATTACAGCCACTCATACATATAGGTTGGGGTTTTGTTGAATGGAACATTGTGAGTATTACAACACCATTGTTTCTGTGAGGCAACCAATCAGGCAACCTAATCTGGGCCATGGTTCTGATAGGGCCTACAATGGGAATGTGAATGCCAGAACTGGATCTGGGAGTGGTAAAAAGTAGCAGGAGCAGGATCCACTGATACCAAAATAAAATACTCACAAAAATGAGGAGATATTTCAAAATGAATATAAAGGGGCTCCATAAGAAAAGCTGGATAATCTTATCCTGTCCATGCCCCACCACTGTCTGTGTTTTGGCACTCTTGAGAGACCATACACCCTACTGAACAGTCCATGTGGGGGCACTCTGGTCCAGTTTGACCTGCTTCTGTTGAATTCACTCCCATAAATATATCATCTACTACTCAATCACCATAACCTTTTTAATCCCTTCATATGCATTTTGAAGTAGATCATTCGTGTGTATTTTGGGTCACGGGTGTATAATCAGTATCGTTCTCATGTAAATCTTGTCATTGTGAAGTAATAAAATCTTACAGTCAATAGATATGCTAATGATTCTTACCCTGATGAAACTCTGGAAGCGTTTGTCTTTGGCATGGAGCTCCTTATACAAGTTCACCGCTTCGTTGTGACGGCTGCAGAACTTGCTGTAGACTTTCTTCATCCTTTCAGCATTAGAGCCCGAAAACTACAATTAAACACAATAAATACTTGTGTAAACACTCGGGTTCTGTACTGGTTATGAAAAACAGGAATTTTATTTGACATATAAAAAAGTACTGCAAAAGTCTTAGGCCACCATTGGCTCCTGGAATTCTTGTGAATGCTACTTCGACATGTACAGCCTACCTTACCATTAGGTAGAGGACTATACATTCGAGGTGTTGTCCAGGCCTCCAAATTTCCCACGTCTATATCCAATTTTTCGTAGGATTTGCTGGATATGTGCAAGTCTTATCCACAGAGACATCAGCCCACAACTTACAGGACTTTAAGGAACCTAAATATCTTGGAGCCAGACATCACAGAACACCTTCAGAGGTCTTGTGGAGTCGATGCCTTGTAGGGTCAGAGTCTTGATTGCACGGGGGTAAGGGGATGGGAGGGGTTGGGGTTGTGGGATGTAATAACTATATTAGGCTGGCGGTTTTAATTTAAGGCTGATCGGTGCACCCATATATTCCCTGAAATCCACCTGAAATGAAATCCCTTTTATTTTATTTTATAATGTCCCTTTTAATTCAGTCCCACCGCGCATTACGACTTACTGTGCATAAGTCGATTAAAAATATTCAGCCGTGCCAGGTTGTACTGTTTTCACTGCTCGGCTGCACTCGGGGACTTGTATATGCTGCTCCTTTCTTTTCCAGTTCCTCTTTCATCTGCACTGTCAATGTGACCTTTCTGTAATTACTTTAATTTATTTTCCAAATCATGTATCCTCTGCCATTCAGGCTTCCTTATATAGCTTGTGCCTGCTGCGAGCGAGTCTCAGAGCTCAGACAGCGCCACTTCAGGACTGTTGCTCTTCTCTCGGATATGCTTTGGCAGTTCAATTGAGTTCAGGTTCCAAACTAGAGAAGAGAAAATAATTTGATTGCCACCACTTTTAGAGTGCATGGTGGAATCCTTCGGGATCAGGGCCTCGTAAATATATTCCACCTTGCTGCAATGATAGAATCGGGCTTGGTGCTGAGGAAGTGCTGTTTAGAGCAGCTGGCTCTTACCTGTGATCCACAGGAGCGGCACATTTGAATTAAAAACAATTAAAGGCACGCCCTTGAACGACTTGGGTTCACTGCACGTATCAGGGAGCAGGCTGGAGTAAAACCGAGCCCGGTGTATGACCCTACAGGGTGGGCTGAGGCACATGTAGAATGGATTAGGCTTGTGTGAAATAATATCCAAAATATCCACTGATACTGACTTTAATTAGACAGGCTTTCTGGTGAAAGTTAGTTAAAGGTTCTAGTTGTACTTGAATTTGCACTTTGGAAATGTTATACGCATCGGATTTTTCAATTCATGCTCGTTTTCATGCTCTTTTAGACGTCGCCTTGCTTTAATACTCGACTCGATCCTTGCTTATGATTGCACTGTGCTTGCCAGTTAATCCAGCGAATGCTTGTTGTGGTCCTTTAATGCTCGTTATGCTTGTTTAATCCTTCTTATGCTCGTTACGCTCATTTAATTCTTGTTACGCCGGTAATCTTGTTAGGCTCGTTTAATGCAGCTTCTGACTTGCTTTGTTTGTTCCAGCTAGCTCCGTTTCCTGCTCTGTTTATTGCTGAATTATTCTGGTTAGCGTTAACCTAGGATTTAGGATTAGGATACTTGGTGAATCCAGCGTTGAGCTTAATCTTGAGAGTACTGTTTATGCTCACGAGTATTGTTTTTGCTTCTTAAATCCTTCTTACCCTTCACCCTGTACTATCGATGGCAGAATTTGGGTTACTGTTAAGGAGGATAGCTGCAACAGTGACCCCTGCTGGCCCTGCAGTGGACTGGATCAGGGCACACATACGCCCGTGCATTAAAATGTGAAATGAAATACTGCTCTTATTACAGACACACACACACACACACACACACACACACACACACACACACACTGTGTGCTACGGCTACAGCTGCTGACCACAAGCTGTCCTCATCCCCTGCACTGTTCAGGTCTTATTTTAATAACGGGAATCTGTTTGAGTCGTTGTCATGGAATATAAAATATAAATCTAGTCTAAAATGCTTGTTGAGCTTAACACAGGCGTTCGCATCTCAGCCAATCACTGTACGCCTGCCTCGCTAAGTCTGGACCAATCACTGCATGCTGAAGCCACTCAGGGCTGAGAAACAAAGCAGGGGCAGGAAACGTACTCTAAGATCTGCAGATGTTTTGTAAAAGAGCCTAATGATGCAGGACTGTTAAATTAAAGGCTTTGTATGTCTAATGTAATGAGCTCCGGTTTCTCCTGACCTGATTAACCAGTAGATCCCCTATCCTGCTGATGATGACGGCTCCAGACTGCTTGGCCTCTCTCCTCCTCTCGATTAGGCTACTGAAGAAATCTGTGTGCAGCCTCAGCAGCTCATCGAGCACGGGGAACACGTTCTCCAGTGTCTGAGCCTCCAGGTGCACCTCTTTCAGCAAACCCTTACAGTACACGTCCGACATGATGCGCAGCGTCCGCAAGTGGTGCATCTCTGTCTGGATCAGCTCTGTGAACAAAAGTAGGAGTGTGTCAAACGTAATAACGTGGGTTTCATTCCTGAAAAAATGTAAACACTTCCAATAAGTACACAGTGTAAGACAGCATATGCTTTACTATTGATTGTAATTCGTATACATTTGTTTGAATTGTGTATCTGGTTGTGTATATACGTATGTGTGTGTGCATATGTGTGTATATGTAGATGTGTGTATGTATTTTTTTCTTTAAGTGTATTTCTTTTTAATGTATTTGTAATTTTCTTTTCAGATCAGGTCTGGGGGTAGTGTGGGGGTAGTGTGGGGGTAGTGTGGGGGTAGTGTGGGGTTTGGGGATTGTTTGTTTGTTATGTATGAAAAAAATGACCAATAAAAAGACCAAAAATGTAATAACATGTTCATGTAAACTATTAGTAAACAATATTAAATGAATATATTTATTAATATAATATAGAGAGACAGAGTGTGTGAGAGAGAGAAAAAGAAAGAGACAGAGAGAGAGAAAGAGAGAGACAGAGTGTGTGTGTGTGTGAGAGAGAGAGAGAGAGAGAGAGACAGAGTGTGTGAGAGACAGAGAAAGAGAGAGTGAGAGAAATAGAGAGAAAGATTGTGTGTGTCTGTGTGTGAGAAAGAAAGAGAGAGGTAGAGTGTGTGTGTGTGTGTGTGTGTGTGTGTGTGAGAGAGAGAGAGAGAGAGAGAGAGAGAGAGTGTGTGTGTGTGTGTGTGTGTGTGTGTGTGTGTGTGTGTGTGTGTG
>JAVSBV010155627.1:0-14942 GCA_033117975.1 Parotocinclus spilosoma
TAATCATATTTTTGTTTATTTTGTTTAATTTAGAGTTTTTTAATTTGTTTACTTTAATATGAGTATGTGAAGCATTCCATATCCTTAAGAATTAATGGCACAGCTACTGAAAATCTCATAAGGCCTTACAAATCTTTAAATAGGCCTTAACATGTTTGCTCAAGTCCTGATGTTTTAAACAAGCTCTGTGCTTTGTGGTTTGCCATTTAATAAATGTAGTTATACCTGTGTTGTATTGTCATGGTGTTTTTAGGGACATATAATAATAATGATACCTTGCACGCTTTAATCATACTATAGATTTGTCACCTATTGTACTTAGCTGAAAAAGCTTAACTTTGTTTACTCTGAAGTTTATGCATGCTCCTGTCATTAGATAAAAAATTGTGTGTGTTTGTGTGCGTGTGTGCATGTGTGTGTGTGTGTGTGTGCACAAACTTGCCTGTGTTTTTGTGCATATCAATGAAGGGTGAAAAAAGATCATGCAGGGAGGTGACTGTTTTACATTCTTTCTTCTTTTGAACCCAACACAAGCAATTGCTTAACATGTGCACATGTACAAACACATGCTAAATAAATAGTACAATATTTTCCTGTTGATGGTAGTTGCCTATTGTTACATGACTGTTTTCAACTTTAGATTCCTGTGGAATAAAAAACATTTTTAAGAACATATTTCCAAATCAGTCAGAGAGCTTTGAAGGGAGACATTTTAAATGAAATATTATTTTAGTTTATCTAAAATATATATACTGCAGCCTAAAGGCTTCAGTATTCATTAAGTGTTTGCTACAGTAGTCTCTGCTTTGTTAGAACTTTAAAATGTAATAGATTAAAAAAAAAGATTTTAGAACATAAATTGTATATGGGTAAGGTGTGTCTTACAGATTGCAGATTACAGATTACAGATTACAGAAGGCTTGGCCTTATCAATAACATAAGAACTTTGGTTCTGTTATTTGCTGATGTCCATTAATCAGATTTAAAAATGAAAAGAAACATTCTCTGACCTGAGTGTAAGCCACTCAAAGATTTGAAAAGATGCAGGGGGTTATGGGAAATATAGTACCTGTAGTGAATTTTCATGGCGACTCCTGTAGTTCTGCTCAGCAATGCGCGATAAAATTAACTTTATAACACTGATTTTAGTGGGGCACTGCAACATTTTACAGGGGCATGTGCTGCCTGCATAAAGTGGACCTGATGATGCCCTTGGTCTGGTCAAGTTCAAGTTTAGACTAGAGTATAGATGAAGCTGGGGGTAAGCACTGTAGGCAAGAATGTCAAATGCATTGGACAAGAAATAGTAGGCACTAATGGCAAAAATAGGTGTGTTTTTGATTTTGCGCACAATTAACTTGGTTTTGCTCCATTATATCACAAGCGTTTCTGCTGTAGTTCAGGTAAATAAGTGAAATGAACCAGTTTGATATTTTATATGCACATAACATTATTTAAAGCTTTATTCATATTTCGGACTGTGGTATGTACTGGTAATTTATTAGGGGTGTCTTATTATTGTGATGATTGTTTGTACATCTGCATTATAGGGACATGATCATTAATTGAAATTGTTAACGAAGAAAGGAATTGATACAACAGCTACAGTAAAAAGAAGAAGAATGTTATTAGGTGTGAATGCTTATCATTTGTATGGCTGCAGTTCATGTTACCAGAACCAGCATAAATGCCTGACCCAGTGTAAAGCCTTCTTAGATGAGTGGTCTCCACAACCATGATTGGGAACCACTGGATTAAGTTATTTAACACAGAAGCACAAGCTTTTGGAAGGATGCTGGGGAATTAGCAGATATCACATTATATCTGATATTTTGTATTGATCCAATACATAAATCAGCATAGGCTTACCCAGACTGAACCCCTGTACCAGATAATGTCAGATATCTAGGTATGACATAGGCCTTTTTGGAACTGTCACATGTCAGTAATCCTCAGACCCAGTTATACCAAAATATGTCCAATCCAAGTCACGTGAATTATTTAAACAAAGCATTAGGATTTTGTATATTATGTGTTAAATGTACAGTTTATCAGTCACAGCTCCAGAGACCGGAGTTTGAAGCCTCGCCACTACTTGTGTGGCGTCTGCATGGGCTTCCTGTAACATTCCAAAGACATGCTTTCGATCATCTGGTGTCTCTAATGGATCCCAGTCTTAGGGAGTTGCTGAGGTGGGGTATTGAATTGTTAAGGCTAAATACTACAAATCCAAACATTGTGATTACATATCCTGGCTCTGCCAAGCAGTCACGAATAAGCCTTTAAACAAGACCCTTAATACTTAATTACTCAATTATAAGTCACTATGGATAAGAAAAGTATACGTGAATTTACGTATTTTAGTTCAAAGGATTTGGTTTGACACCGGTGCTGTATATCATATGTTTGTAAAGGGACACACTGACACACAGATAAAGTGCATCACTAATCATGTCATATATTGTTATTATGATATGATAATGTACCTTATCTCCAGCCAAAAAAGGATCTAAATGCTCTCCCTCTGAAGTATTGATTAATTTTTAGCCACCTTGGTTATGGTTTCTCTCTGTAATGAGCTTGTTGATTCCCCTTGCTCTTTATGGTATGTTGATCTAGTAGTAAATCATTTTAGCTGGAATGGTCAGCGTATTTATCCTAGTAAAACGTACACGGTTGTACTGGTAATGGCACTGTAGTGACACAGCATTGAAGGTCTAGGTCTCCAGTCCCTGCACTGCCAAGCTGCCACTGGTGAGCCCAGGAGCAAAGTTTGGATTGTGCCGTGTACATTTTTATCAGTTGTATGTCAAGAGACCAAATCTAAAATTTTAACACTGATTTTAGTTTATTACTGTTTGTTTTGTGACTTTTGGGTTTACCCTGTTTCTTTCTTGCCTTTGCCTGCTGCTGTTAGCATTTTAATATGAAGTATTGTATTTCCATTTAAATCCTATATAATTGCACAACAGCAATAGTGTGTACGATAAAAGTACTCGTTAGCTGAGGTACTATATGCTCCGTGATCTAATAAGGCATTTGTAAATATCATTTACAAATATCTTCTAAGATGGCCAAAAGTAACAACAGATGTATTTTAATTTATATTTAAACCAGTGTCCATGCTTTGTAAATATCATGCACTCTCTCCCTCTTTCTCTTGGCAGGGCCTGACAGATTGTACGCTAAATCAAAGTAAGTTACCTACACTCATTTGTCCTTATCAGTTCCTTTATCAGTTCAAAATACCATAGATATAATTGTAATTCTACAATTACATAATAGTCCATCTGTTTCTCTACATATACTCTGCTGGTGGATCATTCTCAGCTTTGCAGTAACAGTGATGTTAACACTGTTAGTGTGCATTGCGCTGACATGAGTGGATCATGCCTAGCAGTGCTGCTGGAGTTTTTAAAGACCTCATTGTCACTGTTGGACTGAAAATATTCCACCAGCCAAAAATGTCCAGCAGCTATCATTCTGTAGGCAGCATCCTGTGAACAACTGAAGATAGATTAAAGGATGATCAACAAAAACTGTGCAACAACAGATGAGCTACTGTTTCTAACTTTATATCTAAATGCAGCGATATGGGAGATGTATCTGATAGAAATGTCTGTTTAAAAACTTCATCAGCAATGACCGATTAATAGAAGACTTTCACCTATAAAGGTGTTTTCCCCTGTTTTATGTACACATGTGTGCTGCCCAATCCAGTTAGGATTAATGTTCTTCTGATTTTACTCCTTGCTGTGTTTTTTTCTTATTAGGTACTCAGGAATGTGCTGATTATGAGGAGCACATGTATGTGACTGGTCTCGCTGCTTATGCATTGTTATGCCACAGCCACAAAGGTTGGCGCCCATGCCTAAGAATCCAGCTTGACATCACAACTGAAGGTAATCCACTTACTACTAGAAATCAGTACTGCACAAAAGTGTTAGAAGTCGATATACCATTGTTTCAGAAATGACCATAGATCATTATTTCTCAGTCATTCAGAAAATTGCTATGCAGTATTAAAAAAAGAAAAAAGAAAAAAAAATCAACCAAAAGAAACTGCTTGTATATGCTGCATGGCCAGGTATTTAGTGTAACAAAAATTGGAATGTAGATCAGTGAAAAGAGTATTATACAAAGCAGAGTTTAAAATTTTTGGGTCCATTTATCAACACTATCATCAGCATCATCAACATCATCGGCATTATATTGTACCTGGTCATTATTCATTCATTACTTATCCACTTAATCCTGGACAGGGTTACGGAAAAGCCGGTACCTACCCAGCAGCATAGAAGACAAGACAGGAGCAATTCTAGACAGGGCGCCATTTGGTCATTATATTATTGCTAATACAACAAAACTAATGGTGGCCTATAAATGCTATTGATTTCAGGCACTGGGCATGAAGCGCCACTGAAGCGTGTTCAGTGTAAAATTTTATGGTTAAATACTGTTTCTTATAATATTTGCATTGCTGTTTTTTAGGATTACTCGACTCAAGTCAATTTCAAGACAATAGTTATAAGGTCCGGGGAGGTGAGAATGAGGAAAAAGAGTATGGAAGTGGCCTTGGACTTCCTGTTCACCCGTCAACATCTGTCCAAGTGTGTTATGCAAGCCAGGCTTTCTCTGGTTCAGTGGAGTTTAAATTTACACTGTCCATCTCAAATGACAGTACAAAACAGGTAATGGCCTTTATGTGCAAATTAATTTAAGAAATGGTTCCTTATCTTTGACCGAAGGCTGTCCCTATTGTTCCTGTGGTACACTCCAAAACATATACTTAAATATTTGGGTTTAAATATTTATGCTGTTATCTTATCTTAAGATCTGTGCTTTGTCAGGCACTTTTATCAACTCGAATGGTCTTTTAGTTGCACCAGCTTAAATATTTGTTTTCATTCTTAACTAAATAACTAACTGAACAATTAAGTTAAACATTTCATCTTGTTGAGTGGTTATGGAACAAGGTCAAATGAAGTCACAACATGTCATACAATTCATTTTGTCACTTTACATTAATTATCTGTAGTTAAAAGTAGTATAGTTATTAAAACTAGTATGTATACAGTATCTCACAAAAGTGAGTACACCCCTCATATATCTTTTTATGGGATAACACTGAAGATATGACGCTTTGATACATTTTAAAGTAGCCAGTCTACAGCTTGTATAACAGTGTAAATTTGCTGTGCCCTCAAAATAACTCCACACACAACCATTAATGTCTAAACCATTAGCAACTAAAGTGAGTGCACCCCTAAGTGAAAATGGCCAAACTGTGCCCAAAGTGTCAATACAGCACCAAATTTAACACACCCACTCCCCATTCACACCTGACACCTTGTAACACTAACGAGTCACATGATACTAGGGAGAGAATATTGCTACTTGGGCACAAGTATTCAGACATTAATGGTTGTGTGTTGAGTTATTTTGAGGCGACAGCAAATTGAAGCTGTTATACAAGCTGTAAACTGACTTACATTGTATAAGTGTTATTACAGTAACCAATTATTCAAAGTAACTATGACCCCAAATCAGAAAAAGTTGGCAGTGTTGCTTCATTGTATTTGTACTTTAGTGCAGGTAGTATGAATCCATGTTTGTTTTTTTCATTTTTTATCAGGTTTATTGTTAAATTCTAACAATTAAAATGTTTCAATTTTTCTCAGGAATGCTCACAAAGACTAGATGGAAGAACAGTAGAAAAGTTTATTTTTTTTAAACATTTTTTTTTGCTGAACAACAAATCTGATGTGGCCTGTCATTTTTGCACAGTACTATATGTAATGCATATTTATAATGATTATGGTGTGTGATTGTGTTTTTGTACAGAAGATGTGGATGTCAATGGTAGTGCTTCGTAGTGTAGCTGACCTCGGCAGTGATGTCACTGTCTTTTCTTCACCTGCTGTCAAATTCACTGATCGCATCAAGCTTCCTACAATGGACACAGGTAACCCATTCACACTCTCAACATCAGTGGCAGCTGGTGGCTTTTAAAATAGGGGAAGCACAAATGTTTATTTATGTATGCATGTACAACCCCTAGGCTATCTGAGTAGTGTCAAAAACATGCACGTTGTTCCTTTAATACGCATGAAGCCATCATCACTTCATTATACTTTGCTGTGTGGTTCTTTTATCTGTTTTGCATAATAACACTAATTTATTGTCGTTTGAGTTTTGATTTAAGGACAGCTGATTACTAGGTTCTACCTCAAGGTGTTTTCCATCTGTGTTTTTAAAGCTGCTTTTTTGTCCAGGCTCAAAATGATGCAATAAAACTAGTTTTCCAAGTGAGTGTTAATATTATGTCCTATTCCAAACAGTGGCTGCAAAAGCACACCATAGACACCCACAGGGTCATGGGCTTCACTGAGTGTCTGTTAGCTCGATGTCGGGCACTTCAAAGCAGATTTTACGTACAGACAGTGCTATTTACCGGAAAAAAGTTTGCCTTCAGTGAAAACACTGTGTGATATTGGTATTATGAGAGTCCACCAAGTATAATGAATAACATAAACACTTTAAAATGTAGCAGGGAATGTTTATCAGTAAAATTAAAGGTGAAGTCACGCTTTCTGTGTAGTCTTAAAACAATCACCTGTGATACTATTTAAAATGTCTAGCTTGCATAATAATATGTTTTTTTTTCTGTTCTAGTTTGCTCCCAAGGTCTGGACATTGAATGGTGTAATAGTAAGTTCGTGGATGATATTTACTTTTTGTCTTACAACATTATGTTTTGCAACATTAGTGTTATTGAATTTTTTTTTTAATTAATTAATTAATTTTATTGTAAGTTTCTTGTAAGAGGTACCACTCAGAATATTGTTGTATAATTTATTTAATTTATAAGTAGATTCATAGAAATGATCCCTTATTGTTTATCTCCTTGATGTTCTCCATTGATAAGATTAGCTACTTTGTTTCCCAGCCGCCACTGTATATTCAACAATCAACCGCACAGCAGGAACAGTAGCGCTGCACTTAAATGCTTCAACTACACCTGTACAGGCATGTCAGATGATGGAGAAGGATGGGCATTGTTTCCGTCTGGAATGGGTAAATATACATGCATTTATACAGCGGTGTTTGAACGTTTGCAAATCTTTTCTTTCTGTATTTCTGCAGTATCTGGTATGACCCCCCTTTTTCAGCAACAACTAAACATTTCTGGTAACTGCTAATCTGTCTTGTATATTGAATTAAAATAATGTTAAGGCCTACAGCTGTGCTTAAGGTCCTTCCACACCACTACTTTTGGGATAATGTCATACATGTCTATTGGCTATTCCAAATCAACCGTATTCCTCTTTATCCATTAATTCATAGAGCGACTTGTGTGCTTAGGGTGGTTGTCTCGTTGCATGACCCACATTTACTTGAGATTAAGTTATTTTACAGAGGTACTGACGTTTTTCTTTAGAACATGTGTTTCACAGATGCGATAAGGTTTTCTTGCTGAAATACAATTCAATTCAATTTTATTAATATAGCGCTTTTTACAGTGTGGCATTGTCTCAAAGCAGCTTCACAATATTACATTATCTTAAAAGACCAATTCCAAGTTGAGCAAGCCTAGGGCGACAGTGGCGAGGAAAAACTCCCTTAAATGGTAGGAAGAAACCTCGGGAGGGCCAAGACTCAACAGGGGACCCATCCTCCATGGGTGGCCTAGATATTAATAAAATAAACTAAAAGTATATTAAATTATAGCAAAATTAGGTTAATATATTTGTCTCGTACATTTCAACAGACCTCAAATTCAATTGATACAGCCCACGGTCCTTAAGACACATTTCACTGTAACACTTCACTTTAAGCCTTTCAGGTCTGTAGGTTGTATCATTCACATTTGGGGTCCATTTAAATGTACGAGACCAATGCGCCCCTTGGTCCTCAAAGGGTTAAACAAATTTATAAGGCCTACTAACCAACCAATGTACACCTACATGAGAGGCTGTTTTCAGATTTATATAAGGCACTAGGAGGCCCAGTTTTAGCCACATTTCATTGATTGATTGTGAGCCACATGGGAGATGCGACAAACTTATTAAGCACACGGTGGCTCGGTGGGTAGCACCACTGCTTCACAACAAGAAGGTCCAGGGTTCAGTCCCAGTTTAGAGTCCTCCCTGTGGTTACCCTGTGTGGGTTTACTGAGGGTACTTTGGTTACCTCCAACAGTCCAAAGACATGCGTGTTAGGTTAAATTGTGTCTCTAAAGTGGCACCTTAGTGTGTGACTGCCTGCAATGGATTGGCACCCCATCTAGGGTTCTTCCTGCCCTTAAGCCCAGAGTTGCCGGGTGGGCACCAGTTGGCCCGCAACTCTGTTTGAATTAATGAATAAATGAACGAATTATCAATGTTAAAGTAGGTCTTACTTTGCAAACTCCTTTAGCAGTGCTTATTTCAACAATATAACACGTTCAACATGTTGAACTTTCTTAAACGTGAATAAGAGAAATGGCGCCCTCCAGCGAGCATATAAGGCATAGGCACCGTGAGTTAATTATCCATTGAAATATCAGTGACGTTTATTAAGTACATTTTAAATGAAAATTAAACAGTTGCATGTTAAAAAAAAAAGAGAGTAAATACATTGGTAATAATACAAATATCTAGAACATAGGTAATCCCACATGATTAAGAGAAACTACACAGGATAAATTAGTGAAAGTGCTTTTATTCACAGCACACATATAATCTTTAATAGAAAGTAACATGTTAATAGGTCAGTAAACAAAGCATACAACATGTGAGCTTATTCATTGACATGAAAAATTTACTAGGGGATACAAAATTAGACATCTCCTATTTTGTAAGCAATGTATATACAAAATAAGAATAAAATGTCAAACTTTTATCAGGTGACACGCACATGTGCACACAGATCATCAGCATTTTAATATTTTTAAAATATACAAGTCGGACTCCCTTTACCGTATTTACCTTAATAGCATGAATCAACAATACAAACAAAAAGTGCATTAGTAATCTAGAATTGTGACTTATGAAATTGAGTTCTTTTTTATTATATACAACATTACAAACATCCCCTATTTTTTTTTCAAACTTCTATTTCTAAAGGTAAGACTAGTGACTAATGCTTCATATTAAAGTGGGAGCAATATGGTTTAATGGTGCACACCTGTATATATACTTCTCATCTCCCACACTGTTTAGCAGATTTTTGTGATGAGTGCATGTATTTTATTGGAAAAAAAATGTATATAAAGTGTTTGTTTCTGCTACTTCTATCTAGCAGCTTATGAAAGTGGTGATTTCTGTATGAAGTGTTTTGTGAATGCAGTCCATCAAATGCTGAGCAATGTTTATACAGTATATACACCAATAAGCTAAAACATTATGACCACTCTGAATAAATACCTTTTCTTATCTCATCTGTACTGTCAACGTCCAAGATTTATGAAATATTAGGAAAGCAGTTCAGTTCTCGTGGGTTGCGTGGAATCCTATAGAAATGTGAATGGATACAAACAGGACTCCTAAGCACTATCTAAAAGTAACAACATGCTCCCAGTCGGTGATTAGTTTCCCTGATGGGAAGCAAATTGTGAACCAGCACAAGAGTTTATGAATTCAAGAGAACAGTGTCTGGTCCGAACAACCAGAAGGATTACCGTGGGTACATTATCTAGCAGTGAAAATAGTAAGCTTAACTTCCCGAACTACCAAGTTGCACGTCAGCGGCCTTTTAAGTTGCATATCACTCTAGATAAGGCTCTGTGTAAGAGCACACAGTGCATGCACCCCGCGGAACACAAATATGTGCTGCTCAACGACCATCCGATGTATCAACATCTGCTCACTTTAAAAATCCCTGTTTTTTAAAATGATATAAAATTATACGATTAAAAAGGAAACTGCCTGACTGTCAAAATACTGTTTAACTCTGAATGTTGTGGCTGCTCATCTCAACAGCCAATCAATGTTGTGGTTCCTTGAGCAGAGGTGGGAGTTAAAGAGCAGAAGTCCATTGTTCACTATCTTACCATGTGCTTCCTTGCTCGTTGGCTCACGCTTGGACTAAAGACTGTTCTAACTCGGTTGATGTAATTAAAGACCTTTTTTGTGCAGGCTATTGGTCTTAGTATGTGTGACTTTCCGGTATTTATTTCAAACAGGCTGTAAATGTTGTAAGTGTTTTCGTCCTGTTGTAAGTAGTAGGCCTACTTCTTTGTTTATCCCTCCCCCACCTGTATATTCTCTCTAACCAATAATAATATAGACTGGAGTCAAAGTTCATCTGGTTGATCTTTCTTGTTGTTTGTAATACTGTCTGTCATTGAATGTTTGGCATCCATCAGGTCCAGCGTATTACCTTCTTAAGTGTTGTGGCTTTCCTCTACACAGACTCGTAACTATGCATTACTGTATTTGCTATAATTATTGTAAATTTCCATAGATTAAAAATATACTGACATTAGGGATGCATATAGATGGTAGTGTTCCAGTAGTTTCTCTCTAGTTTTCTTTTGAAAACACCCTTAATATTTCCATACGACAGCATCAAAAAGACTATGCGGTCATTAAATGGCACATAAATGTATAACCACAGATCAGTCAAGTGCTAACCCTGTTCTGCCATCAAAACACATACGGCGATCATATAATTGTCAAAACCGGACTGAAGAGCAATGGAAGAATGGACCAAGAAGTTCAGATTTCCTTACAATACGCTTCCTATTTTCTTTCTTACAAGGAAGGCCAGATACGTGTTCACTATTTACATGGGGAATTGATGTCAGGGTGCACTGTGCCAGGAAAAATGCCAGTTGAAGGGCCTTCTAGTGAATGACAATTTGACAAATGGCACTTATCTAAACAGATTTGTGGACCAGGTGATCCTGATGTTTTTGGCTCATTGGTGTATATGAGATATTGCCGAGGCAAATTCAAAGCTGAAGATATTTCTCCAAACCATTCTCATTTCTACCTCCCAAATTCCACTCTGTATGAGACTGGGAACATTCTGCATGAACTGTTGTGGTTTTCCCATTATGACCATATACAGTACCTAAAACAATAAATCTCCAAAATCAGATCAGCCTGCAGTCTGATAGGAAGACGGTCACTGTATCACCGTCATGTGTCCGTTCATGCTGGTGGTGTTTGCACCGCAGTCCACATACAGGTACCTCTCTTTAGAGACCTGCTCAGCATGGCCAAAGTACACCGTCGTCACAGTCATTCTGAGGGGACACAGTTTACATGCTGAGCAAATTTTCAAATGTACACAGCATGATGCTGGACCTTTAAACTTACAATATGTAACAAATATGTTACAGATTCAGATAAGGGCACTTACTGCATCATAACCACAATGTTATGCACTTTTATGGACTGCATGGTACAGAAGTCACTGAAATGCAAAAACAAATGTAAAGACATATACAGAGTAAAAAAAAAAATAAAAAAAATATTATTATTATTATTATAATAATACCTCTATCTATACCTTTCTAGGAAACTAAAAGTCAGAATTACTTACAAGATGTAGCTCATCTCATTGGCTATGACTGTGAAAACAGAGAAGTCAACCTGAAACAGAGCACACACAGTTAATGTAGCAGGCTCTTATTGCTGCTCATGATATTTACACACCAGTGAGACGTCTGATTAGAAAGTCACATTCCAGGAACTAGGTACACAGTGGCAAATTTGGCAATTCGTTTGACACTAAATATGCACTGATAGGCTTCTTAGTATGCACTCCACTAGACTAAGAGTTAATGATGAAAAAGGTGACTGAGTAGAACTCGTGAAACATAATGCAATGGCACTCCTTATGCTAAGCTATTGACTAATCAGGTAGCAGTGCACAAAAACGATAGCTGTAAGTATAACAAAACACCCACATCAGGGAATCTACACATTCTGATTAGTACAGAGCAATGGGGTTTTAACAGGATTTTAGGGTATAGCGTATTCTTGTGTATGGTATGCAGTCACAGAGTGAGACGTTTGATTCATTTTGTAGATTAAAGAAAAGAAAACAGAAATACACATTCTGGAAAAAAAAAACATTTTCTAAATTTTTTTTTGCATGGAAATGATGATGTTCCAGATAACGTTTGCGTAACGTGTCTTAGACTTGTTAATGGTTCGTTAAAATTTGCAAGAATACAGTAGTGTGAAAAAGTCTTAGGCCACCATTAGATTAGAGATTATGCCACTGTTTTCGTAGCTTCTGTATGCTACAGTACCTAAACTACTTACTGTGACTTCAACTTATACTTAAAAAACAGCAGCTTCTGGCACATTTATTGTAATGCCGATTTGACCCTTCTATAGCACAAAAAACTTGGCCTGGTCTTTTTGGAAAAGTTGCAACCAAGAAACCACTTTTTCAGATGGGGATCAGGGAGAAAAGGCTACGACCTGCTAAAGCTCATAAAGATTGGAATGAAGATCAGTGGATTTTTTCTATAGTATTATGTATTATGGAGTGACAAGTTTGAATTTTTGAGTCCAGCCACCAACAATATGTTATATATGGCCATGATACCAATGCTAAAAAAACAAATAGAATGTTGGCCTAAGACTTTTGCACAGGACCATATAGGAAGGTAGTATAAAGCTAGCCTTAGCAATGAATCAGCTTAGTCTGCCAATGGTGCTAACCATTTTTTACCATGTCACCATGCATGCATGTGTAAAGGAAAATCTAATATCTAAACCATTAGCATAACGTACCTGCCGCATGTCTAGTGGCATAACAGCAGTCACATTGCTCACAAGCGTCTTTCCAATCACGGTTTTATAGAACTGCACTTGTGCTGTAATGTTTGCCACTTGTACAGGGTAGTAGTTGTTGTTAGTGATATTCAAGGTGTTCTGAAAAGTGGAAAAAATGTATAAGACTTATCGTAACAAACCTATTATACACAAAAAGTGCCTGAAGTCAAATATAAATTACAAACTAAAACAATAGGGTTGGTATAAATAAGCTAATTTGGGTCTTACTGTGATGTTGAGGTAGACGATGCGTTGGTCTGTATCAAATGTGACATAGGATGATTTTATTCCGATGAAGGCGACATCAATAGTGCGAGGGAAAAGGAAAAACACAGCCAGGCCAGAGAGCAACAGACACAGCACCACTGATATGGTCACATACAACTTACTGTAAGAAAAAAAGCCCTTATTATAGTCTGTTATAGGATTAAAAAATATATGGAAATGTGTCAATAACATAGGAAGCAAAATGTGATGTGACATTGTCACAAAGCAGCTTTACATTGATACATGAACAACTGTCACAAACTGGATTCCATTGTCCCTAATGAGCAAGCCAAACGGCAACAGTGGAAAGGAAAAACTCTGTGAGATTAAAAGGAAGAAACCTTGAGAGGAACCAAATTCGGAAGGGAAACCCATCCTCATTTGGGTATCACACCATTCTCAGTATATTTTTGCCACTGCTGCATGAGAAAACCCCACAAGGTTCAAGATTTTGAAATACTGTCCCCAGCTTGTCTAATACTAGTGACCATGAAAGGTCGGATCACTTGATCTCACGCCGAAGCCGATCCACACAACACTTGCTCCCTTGATTTTAAGCTGCACTCCAGGGTCGCATGTCTAATTTTCATACAGGGACACTCCAAATTGGAAGGGGCAGGTGTCTCTAATAAAGTGGCTACTCAGTCTGCATATGCATAAAATGCATCTCTGAAGAGACTCACGTTCTTCTTGGTCTCAGTCTTTGGTCACTGTATGGAATCAAAGCAACAAGTTGATTTTCTTGTTCTGAAAAGAAAACACACCACAAATAAGGGGTTATATTTAATCAGTCATTGTTGCACAAAATGTTTACAGACATTAAAGAGTTACTGTGCACCATATAAGAGTGAGAAATCAGGTGGACATATGACGTTTAATGCAAGACAACCTCTGACAATAAATTCCAGTTTTTCCCACTTCAATGACGTAACATACATAAAGGGAAGAGGACAGCTGAGGAATGAATCTTATGTTAAATCAGGGGTTTATTTATCTGCACTGTATGACATCATGCACACATACACATTCAGACTCTCCAGCGTTTTACATTTATCTATAGCTTACTGGACTATTCAGAATTCCATAGTATGTTATATAAATTGTTGGGATTGACCTACATTTCTGGGTTTTGGTTCAATATGTACAACCCTCTTGGTTTTGTGTTGATTGTGCTGTACTGTGAATACTGCCACTGGCTGCTAACTTTCCTTCAGGATAAATAAAGTCTATAATCTGATATAATGTAATGTGATGTAATGTAATGTAATCTAATGTAATCCAATCATCCATCCATCCATCTATCTATAGTTTTGGAAAGAATTAAACGACCACTGCAAAAATGACCTGTTTCTCTGATTTCCATAGTTGTAGGTAATGCATGTGTTTAAATCAAATTTCAAATAAAGATATTTTATGAACCCATTATCAACAACATTTTCTTTCTATAAAAGACAAACAGTCTAAACAATAAAGGAAGACGCGGTCTATTCAGACCTATTATCAGACCTAATTAATACCATAAATAAAACCAAGTTTTTAACAAAAAAAGTACATTCACATTTATACGATTACTTTCAGGGGATCAGCTAATGGGTCTCTCATTAAGTAGGAAGATGTGTGTCTGTGCAGGGATCCATCAGATACTGGAATGAAATTAGTAATATACATTAATATACATTACATGGATATCTTGATTTTAATTGAGTGGTCTCTTAGTTTTCTCCAGAGCTGTGGAAGCCAAAAAATTCGGATCACACAGACTAAATGTTGAATAATGTTGAGTGAGTTGTTCATTCTGCTTTTGTCAAGTTCTCGCTTATATTACACTGGTTAACAGCCAAAATGTTTCGGGCATCAAACCAGTTGTTCTTAACTAATTTTGGGGTGCTGAGATTG
>JAVSBV010155638.1:0-14941 GCA_033117975.1 Parotocinclus spilosoma
ACTATTATGTCCACTAGGGGGCAATGTTACCAAAGTTTTCAAAAAACACTCGTGAGCTGAGCAGTTTGCACAAATCTCAGCAGGTAAACCATAATCATATGGTGAAGTTTTTGGTTTTATGTTGGAGTGTGACTCTTTCTCCTTTTATGCTATTTCACAGTGGCATGGACCTGAAGGCAGACTATACATGCATGAAACCGGAGTACTCGGAGAAAACCCAAACAAACACAAGATCACGCAAAGTCCACACAGAAAGAAAGACCCCAGGCCCAGTTCATGGGTCAGACCTTCTTGCTGTGAGGCTACAATGCTAACTGCTAATCCACCCTGCAGCCCAAGATAAATCTGTCTCTTTGAAGACTATTAAATTATGGAAGAAATGTGGACATCTGTCTGATGAATATTTACTGGTTTAGAACTTTTGGAACACAGAGCATCTGAGCACACACACACACACACACACACACCTTTTGTATTCGAAGAACTCGCTAATTTAGCTAAAAGCAGCCGAACTGATATCCTGATATTTGTAAATCTTTTTTAAAAAATTTGAGCTGGACGACGGATCTGAACGTCCACGTTAACCCGCATGCAAAAGAACCAAAAGCAGCACCAACTTTAACCAAATTAACCCACGACTTTTGCCTAAAATCTGAATAAGTTCAGCTAAATCGTGTCCGCCAACGTTAGACACTACTGTTGTTATGACAACCGGAATAGACTTGAAGTAATGCGCATGCGATATGATTATGATACACGGTTTGCTATATAAACATAAACATCATACATTTAACGAACACAAAGTGTGAAAGGTAGAAAGTTGTTCAAACTTTTAAACATCTCCACACATTGCGAGCACAACAAGGCACCGGGAGAAGCTGCTGCTGCTGCGAGGAGAAGAACAAGTGCACGAAGCTCAAAGAGCCAAAAAACGCCGGGTCAAACTTTCAGGACTTACGCTCCAAACAACCATTATAAATCTTAAGAAGACACGATGAACAAATAAATCCAATGTACAAGGTCTTACCTGGTGGAGAAGAATATTTAGGAAGCTCCTCTGAGCGATTTTAAACGCTTTAAAGCGGCAGCACTGAGCGTGACGACCGTGCGTAAGATCTCAGCATGGCGGATAAGAGCTTCAAAAGCGTGGTTGCCAGATTGGCCAGTTGGACTCTCTGCGCGCGAACCCCCCCCAACGTGACGAATTTAAATAAGGTCAGACTTTTTAAATTGCTTGTTCCTCGGAGGAAAAAATAAATCTTTATTTTTCAGCACTTTTTAATTTCTCGAGGACTATGTGGAATCAATACATGGAAGGAAGAAGAATTAAAAATAAATGTTTATTTAAAAATACAATTTATTTAACCTTCAATTAAATTAAAGTGAATCTGGAAAAAAATAAAAAAATAAACAGAAGAAAACAGTTGGTTCTCCACCAGATGGCGAAAAAGCTAAAAAATTATTTTTTCAAATTCTTTTTAATTTCAATCCTTGGTGTTGCGGCGGATCCGAGAAATACAAAATATATATATATATATATTTTTTTTGTATTATTCAAATATGATCGTTGGCGGATTCGCGAAAAGTCTGGCCTTATGCTTCAATAACAAGAGATTTTTGTTTTTAATATATTAAACATTACAAAGTGGTCTCATAAAATGTTTCACCAATACTGCTTTAATAAGGTTTTTTGTAAAATTTTACTCTTTTAATTTAAATAAATCTGCATAAAGTACAAACTTGATTAGTTCTTGTTTCGTGTGTTTTAAGTTGTGTATTTATTTTTACATGAAAAAAAGTTTATTGATATTTCGCAACAGCACTTGTGTTTTTCATTGTCATAATTTTCAAGTATTTGCAATTATTTACAATTAAGTCTTCAATTTTTATGTGTTTATATACTCTTTTAGTTATACATTTTGTCCTTTACATATACAGTATTTTCATAAACAAACACTTTTGTTTATAATCGACAGTGGAAGACTGTCTGACATGAGGAGAACATGCCAAAGGAACGGTATCACAAAGGTAATAACACCAGCAACACGGTATTTTATTTTTAGTCCCCAATGAATTATTTAAAATGTTATTTTTCATTAAGAATTAAAGCAATAAAAATAATTATCGACTGTATTTATTATAATTCATTATTTTTTAAATATATCATTACAAATCGAACTAAATTTAAACTGGTACAAACGATAAATACAGAATAAAAACTGTAAAAATACAGAAGAAAAATTTGGAATAATCCTTTTTGTATTAATTAACAAACCTGGAATCGTAATACTAAACGAAACTATGAAGCTAAACATAAACAAAGCTCAGAATCAGTACTGTTCAGATAACAGAACTGGAAATGGACTTAAAATGTATATTTTTTATACTTAAAAATAAAAAAACTGATTCTTCTCTAAGCGCTCCTGACTTATAGGTGGTATGAGGTTTACTTGCAGCATCTGGCAACCTTAATTTCAATTCCAACCCTCTTTAGGGGGTCTGGATCTGGCAAAAAGGGAAGAGGGAACGACTTAAATGAGGAAGTTGTGAAGGTGAAGAGCCTGAAGGTTCAGTTCACATTAATACAGACGTGTAAGGACCTCCAGCCGGTTCTGTTTATTTTTGTTTCCTATTTATTTAGTGGAAAATATAACGTACCTGCATTTACACATTACCGTATTACACTGGACTGGACTGAAATGGACTGCACGGGGGCCCAGGGATCCGGGTTTGGGTCCTGGCTTGGCTGCTCTGGATTCCTAAACATGCATAAGGTGAACTGGAGTCTTTAAAGAGTTCTGTTGTAAGTGAGTGAGGGTGTGTGTGCCATGTGATGTACTGGCACCCTGTCCAAGGTGAGTTCCCTCTGGGCCAATCACAAGGCAGCAATGCAGTGCATAAAATCCTATATTTAGATTCATATTAACCGTTAGAAAGAGGGAGAAATGTGAACTCAGTGATTTTAACCCCGTCATGATGGCCAGCGCCAGGCCGGCTGGTCTCAGACAAGTGCTTTGGAACATCAGAGCGGAAAAACATCTCAGGAAGCACAAAACGTCAAGCCTTCAGGCAGTAGGGCTACAACAGGGACAGGGAGGAATTACCCGGGGGTTACTAGTCTAATCCAGTCTATGGCATTTTATTAACAAACGTCCGAAGCGACGTCCTGCTCCAACAATCCTATGCAAACGTTGCAAACCTGGGCCTTTTTTCTCTTCCCTGCTGCAGACGAGGCAGATGAACGACGAAGCAGAAATCGACCTGACAGGCTCCTGCCACATAATTGCAGCTCAGGAGGCTGCAGGCTGATCTGTTGTCCAAAAGTGGACGGAAAAACTCGGGAAAAGTAGCCTAATGACAGTGATCCTTCCCAAAAATCCCGTTCAACATGTTATAAGGTGTCTCAGATTCCAGACCCGTGACCTTATCCGGGTCACAGAAAGTGTAATTATGTTCTAAACAGGATGTAAGAAATACACATCGGCTGTAAGATCACGTCTGAGAACGGTAATCCAATATGGAAACCGGTACTTACCAGGTCCGAGCTTTATCAAATTGTCCGAGCTTTATCCAGGATCGTTGCCGACCGATCAGCGGGCGTTCTTCCCCTCCCTCAGATACGGATGTATAAGATACAGGTTACAGACGTCACTTTATCTACCGGGAAATAAATAATAGGCAAACCAAATAAAGAAAATATTGCCATCACTACGGTATGTAAAAAAGGGTCACGGCACGATCACGAGAAATCAGGTTGTGTCTCAAATCCCAAACCTGTGGCCTAAACGGTGCTCAGGTCAGAACAAACGTTAGTCCTTTTTTTTTTTTTTTACGGCTAAAAGCGGGCATGAAGGGATCTTTGTTACAAAAGTCAAAGGTTATGTGATATTTCTCCTGCCAGGGGAACAAATCAAATCCACACCCCGGCACGGGGCGGAATGGACAGAGCCGGCTTTGTCTCTGCTTCTAGAGCGAAAGAAAAAAGAATGAATCCAATGACAAGGAGAGAGGGAGCTTGAGAATGAAGAGGAAATTCAAGAGAGAGAGAGTGAAGAGGAGACTTATTATTAAAGGATGTTATACAAATGCAGGGCTTAATGTGCAAAAGTCTTAGGCCACCATTCAATTGTTTTAGCAAGTATAACATCTGGACTGGATTGGATCCAATAATGTCAAACTTATCATAAAAATCCTAGACATCAACAAATAAGTCCGTAAATAAATCTCAAAGTGGGCGGCACGGGGGCTTGGTGGGGGGCACCGCTGCCTCCCTCAATCCCAGGGTGGAGAGACCTGAGTCCTTTCTGCATGGAGTCTGCATGTCCTCCCCGTGTCTGCATGGGTTTACTCCGGGTACTCCGGTTTCCTCCCACAGTCCAAAGACGTGCGTGTTGAGTAAATTAGTGTCTCTAAAGTGGCCCTTAATGTGCATGACTGCGTGTGCCCTACGATGAATTCGTGCCCCGTCTAGGGTTGTTCCTGCCTTCGCGCCCTGAGTTGTCGGGTGGCCCGCGACCCCATGTGGATTGAGTGGAAGATAATGAATAAATAAATCTAAAAATGGGAGGTGGGCATCTGTGTGTCTGCACTGGAGGTGGAAGGAGATGGAAATACAGTTTAATCACCGGGGATTTAACTCGCGCTCAGCAAAGGTTGCCAGACTTATAAAACCTCCGGGATGAGCCCCAAATAACAAATCTTAGTCTCTCCCACTTAAAACGTTCCACCGCCTCTCCCACCCACCGAGCGTTTGTGTGTTGGTGGGAGAGACCTCTTTCAAATGGTAAGAATCAAAGGCCTCGCTCACAGGGCGGAGAAGGCAACGGCCTCGGCCTGGGAGCCAGGCAAGGAAATCCCCTTTGGGACCGAACCAAAAGTTGCAACGAAAGGGTTTGACTCACTATTTGATGGCATTTCTCGTCCTATTTAAGTCCGATTTTGCGTTAACGCTGCAGAAAACAAATAAACCATTTCAGCAGGGCTGCCCCAAACGTCCGAGCGAGTCTGATAAGAGGGAAAATAGCCGAGGTTGCTTCATAAGAACACACCTCATGGTTTATCTCTGCTCGAAAGATGGCTCGTCCGTCTGTTTCGTGTTTACTCGAGTCAAATCTCACGTTTATCCTCTGATCTCTCCGAATTTGAGAACAAGAATTCGTTCTTGACGTCAGCAGCCCTCTCGGATTCTTTGTCTGCATGAAGGCCGTGAGTCCTGCTCACGCGAGTCATAAATCACACTTCAGGTACAATCTTGGGCTGCTGAGCAGCACTAGGCAGTATTACATGTGTGCTCTGTACACAGAAAGGTGTGTAATTACTGCTCGAAGGCTTCTGTTGTCGCAAGACTTAAAGACTTAAAAGTTAAAGACTCGCTGTTTGACTTGGATTCATCACTGGGTCAATAAACCTTGAACTTCACCCCACTGAACTTTCAACCCTGAGTCACGATCACAGCAGGATGACTGGTTTGACTAAAGGTATCGAATCCAGCAAGTTATATTTGCTTCTGAATCCTCTAGACCTTCGTAGAAAAAGGACTGCTCACAAAAAGAACTTCATAATCTGATCCTAAATGTTGTTTCTGCAGTTCTCTGATTATTCAAGTTATTCATGTAGGCTCCGATCTAGAAATCAGATTAGGTCATCTGATAAAGAGAGTCAGGTTTTACTTCTAAAATCAGATTTCTCTGCATTATTACTCTGATTTTAATCGAGGTTGTCAGTCTGCAGAACGGGTGCTGGAAATATAAGGTTGCCAGATCCGCTTGTTTGTAGCGCATACGCTTCTTTTGGGGATTATTTACATGGACGCGGTGAAAGGATTATCTTGTGGCATCTGGCAACTCTGGAATTAAACGCAGGCCCAGCTAAAGGGCTGTGGGACGTTTTGGTGCTCCAGAAAATTAATTTGACTAATAATAAACGAATTAATTAATAGGCTACCTAGGGCACATCTTTCAGTCATGTAAACCTCAGGGGTTTCATTTAAATAGTTATCTGCAAAATACTGTATTTATTGCATCACAATTTGAATTCTTGATCACTTTTTTTCTCGCTTGTCGCATGTTCAAGAGTCACAACTTTCCAGATCTGAGATTTGATCCTGAGCTTCTGTGCTCATGCAGTCCTTAAGGTAGAGGACTGTGGTCCAGAAGGTCAAAGGTTCAAATTCCACCATTGTTAAACCAATGCCTCCAGCAAGGCCCTTAACCCAGGATTACTTAGATTGTAAGATTGCATCAGCCGTGAGCTGCTTTGGATAAGGGCATCTGCTACCTGGTGTAAACGTAAATGTACTGCCTGGGTGGAGTTCATCCTCTCTAGGCTCCTCCAGTGATCTTACTAAGCTTCTGATTTGCCCGGGATAGAGGCTACACCACAAACCGAGGAAAAAAAAAATCTGCTCTCCAGCGTCCTCTCAAGATTTCTCCATTAGGTTTCCAGGCAGGCTTCCCATCTACCGTTACTTTCCCATACCAATTCTTTAACCGTTTAACCGTCGAGGACCTGGAAAACATCTGGAAAATGCCTAATAAAGCTTGGCACGTGGTCATACCGGTAGCACCCACTGCTTATTACAAACCCATGCCACTGGCTTTATCACGGGAGCCTCAAAGCTCCAGTTAATCACAGCCTCAACTTTACTGCCAATGGGACCCTTCTGTTAGCCGTTAGCACTGATGGCATCGGCGCAGGAGCACATTATGGAGAGCAGCTGGCGTACTGTACGGAGCGACCGCAAGCCAGTGTGTGCGGATAAGAGGAAACAGGTGACGGTGGAATGTCCCCTGAGACCAGACTCCCACTATTGCTGGCATTGTAACCATTAGCTCTCGATCTCTCATGAGCTACATGTTTTCATGCCTCCCTAACACCCTGATTTAGCTCCTGTACGTATTAATAATAGCCGAATGAGCTAAAAGTTCAGTAGAACAGGGAATAGGGGCAAATGTGAACATGATTGATGAAAGATTTGACACTTAACATTATACTAACATTATTAATCGGTCTGTATTACTACTGTTAATGCAAAGAAACAAAGTGACACAAAGCCGTGAAAGCCGTTTGCCAAGTCCACTAATAATAAGCAAATTTTTCGTTTTTTGGGGTTTGTTTCTAAATTAGATGTGCTCTTTGATTGCTCCCTGATCTTCTCTTTCCCTGCTAATAGAGAAAACTACTGCTAGTCAGTACTGATGTTTGGTCCACAAGCCTGGCTCCTCCCCTCTTTCCCCATACGAATCAAAACCGCCCCACTTATGGTTTCTTTAGCTATTTTGTTAACAATGCCGGGAACTAAGTGGGCGAAATATGAAAAAAGGCAACAAAAAGAGTGAGAAAAACATTCTTTTATTAATTCCTCACTTTTTTTGTTGACATAGACAGTACCAGAAGTCAACCCTAGACTACAACCGTACAGAAAATCCACTTATGGTCTGTACCCTAGACACAGACGTACTGGGATCTGCTGTGAAATTAAAAGACATGATCTGGGAACCCTGTGGAACCAACAAACCTCACCAGAGACGAGACAAGACGGTGTGGCTCAGACGGATCCATATCCCGCCTCGGGTGAGGTCTGTGGGCATTGGACTGCAGAGTGATGGCGTGCAGGCCATTTGCCCACTTCAGGGTGTCATATCAGGACCGGTTTCTGGTAAAAGCACTACTTCATTGCCAATTGTTTCCATCCCATCCTCATCTGGGTTTCATCTCAGGTCTTCATTGGCTGCCTGTCTGTGTTTGCCTTCTTAGGGGATTCCCCTTTTCTTTGACACTCTATTCTTCATAATATTTTTTTTATATTTGGGAGTGCATAAGGAAAACCAATTTAGCATTTATTATCAAATCTAAAAAGCCAAATGATTTCCCGTGGGGCGCTGAGGTTAAGCTTTGTTTACGTGTAGTGGAATTCATTGAATAAGTCAGTGGATATGCCCATCATGGAGGCTGGGTGTGTATTTGTGTATGTGCTTGTCTGTGTGTGTTGACAAGCTAAATTTAGTACCACTCGTATCCATGTTCCCTGTTCAGACCACTGAACTCTGTATAAACCCAGAAACAGTGTGTGTGAATGACGTTTTTTAAAATAGTGCGCCTCGCTTGGAAGACGTTTTGGTTGACGTTTGAGTTTCACATATGTGCTACATGGAGAATTAGGGACGGCACAAAACGTTTTGGAGACTGGGATTCTGGCAATTTCTGAAACCATGCAGGTTCACGAAAAGGGAAAACGTCTCATCCTCATTTTAAACCCTGCTTGTTTCATTTCTGTTGAGTATCCACCAGAATTATTACTAACCCTCGAACCCTGTAAGCACACTCGATGACCTAATGCATGTCTTCGGGACCAAACATGGGGAGAACATGCAAACTCCACCATTGTGGCACCACCCTTGTGCCTAGAGCCCCATGCACTGGTTTTGTAAAAAGTCCTATCGCAGACTCTCGTGTAAGCATGCTCGGCACATGACTCGGCTTTCCATCGTCTCTTGGGCTAATCAGCAGTAATTACAGTCCTCGGTAAGTATACGCTACGTCACGTGCGGGACCATTTTGGTTTCTGTCAAACACACGAAACAAAAAGCAAAGATTAGAAAGAAGTGGTGCCTGATTATAGAGGGGTAACATTCGCTCCTTTGTTTGGAAGACCGATCACTTGTGCATTGTCTGTACTTTGAGGCCCTAGCTGAGGGTAATAATGCACTCGCATAACATTCTTATCAATATTGGAAACAGCTGCATGTGCACAGCTCCTGGAACTCAGAGGTAAGAGCCAGCGCATGGAAACGACTATCTCTAATGGCCTAGGTTAGAACCCTGTCTTGAACTCGTAAAAGCCAGGGTGTACCCCAGCCTGCGTCAAGTGTGTCCCATGTGAGACTCGGGACCTTCCTGCAAGCCTGAGCTAGATAAGCAGGGGTAAATCACTTTAAATGCTTTATGTTCTCCTTTTTCTGTTGTCTCTGCTCGTCCCAGACACAGATGGAAATTGTCATTGAGCCCAGTTGTAAGTAGACTCATATGGGACACGACATCATCACAGGGAGCACCAGGCGGTCACTGCTGAGCACCCCAAAAGTGCTTACATAAGTCAGGAGTGTACCTAGAGTCCACAATAATCTGTTTTCATTCCAATTGTCTCATTTCTGTGCCCTGAACTCCCAACGAGGCATCTGTGTTTAATTTCAGATATTATTAAAACTGAAATATTCTGAGCACTTTTTGGAGACCACAAGCCCTGGATGGAGCTCTGCTATTTGTAGATTCCCTTCAGCAGTTCAGACGAAAACCTAAACTCATTTAAAGTCCAACGCTGGTGAGCAGAGTCGTTCCGAAATTACATTACAGCAAATCATATTGGAAATTAGAGTGAAGGCCAAAAGAAGGGCTCTGTTTCATTTTTAATATGCATGTTGAGGAAGAGCAGGTCAAGACCTGTCTTTGGTCACACAAAATTCTCAAGAAATGTCTAAACTTAATGTGAAAGAGTCATTCGCATTAGCATAGATTTGAGCACAACATCCTTAGAATTGCACTTTAGTACTGTTTTGTGTAAGAGTTTGGGCATCACTGGTCGAATTAACCATGAACAAAGTTATTTATTAAGTTGTGCTTTAGATCCTGGGTTATAAATAATAGATAAAGGTATGGAGCGTGTCGTATATAATTACCTTTCAAAATTACCCTAATTATCACTCAATCCTATGCTTGTGAACTGAATTGTACGCTTGTGCCACCTAGTGGTAACACCACTGTATTGCAGTTTCATGTTGACATTTATCAGACGCCCTTATCCAGAGCGACTTACAATCCAAGCAATTGTGGGTTAAGGGCCTTGCTCAGGGACCCAACTGAGGCAGAGGTGGGATTTGAATCCTGGACCTTCTGGTCCATAGTCCAGTACCTTAACCACTAGGCTACAACAGTCCCAAAGATCAGTGCCCAATGCCAGTTGTCCCAATTGTCTGATCTGGAATCTGATGAGAAGATGGAAGGTTTTCAGTCTCAGACATGTCAAAGCGTATAACAATGTGCTGACACCAGGATGCCCAGGGTTGCTCTGGGACCCGGTAGTTTAATGTTTGGCTCATCTGGGTGCACGAATCCAAATAAATCCACAGAAACCAGTTCAAACTAAACCCTTTTTTATTTTCAAAACGAATCCATGTCTACTTTCACTTGACGCGACTTGTCCCTTTTCAAAACAAATCATATAGAATTATTGTTGGCCGATGATCTTTATAGATTTTTTAATAAACTATACATCTGAGAACTACGAACGTCCATTCACTACATCCAGAGAGACTTAGCCACTTCATACGTAATCACACATTCAGCGTTTTTTTTTCTGCTCCACATCCGTAAAAGACAACACACACTGAGCTGGGACGTGTAAAGAAATCTCCAGAACACACATGCATTGGAAAAGTTGTTGAATCCGTTGTTACTTTTGTCAGTTTGGATGGATGGATGAATTGCGTCGAGCTGCCAAGGACAGAACAAATGAACCATGGACGGGTTTTAACTCCCGATTTTTACGAGGACTTTTGCGTTGACGGTACATATGTGAGAAGGTTTTGCCACTGGATCCACCACTAAAGGGACTTTTATCCACTACATGAAAAGCAGCAGTACACAAAACCAATAAACAAAACCACTATAACACACTTCATATCAATGCAGAACATTCAGCGGCATAAATTGTCCACGTAGGTTTAAACCCTGAAACGTATGGCACGTGGAATCTCCGAGAAAAAGTTTCCAATTTAAGGTTGTTACACAGGGGAGAAAGTGTGAAAAAACAAAAGCCGGTAGCCGACTGGAAACCAGCGAGGCAAAACTGGGCAGAACAGGAGCTTGTGTTGACCTGATTGCCACACAGGTTCACAGGACCTGAGTGGGAACGAACGTAATGACGCACACCGTCCAGAAGCCTCCCCTTGTCAGAGGTGGTACACAAAGCGAGGCTGCTCAGTCTGGAATGGTCAGCATCCTTGTTTCGGCTGGGCGGGGCTGGTTGGTTGGATTATGTGACTGCTTGTTGGACCAGTTGGGTCACAGCCGGGTTCATTCTGTCCAGTTTAGTCGGGTCGTCTGTATGCGCGTTCCGTCTTGCCAGGCGGCTACCGGCTTCTGAGCCTCTCTCCTGCCTCACGCAAAAAGCATTTGTTTTTGTTCTTATTTGAAATAGCAGCAGGTCGGTGTGTAGGTGTGAAACAGGCCCGGTGTTCATGGCTTTCTTAACTTCTCGAAGGTTTTGGCGTAAAGGGTGTCGGGCATGCACTTGGGCCGTAAGCGAAGGTGGCACAAATTCTCCCTCCGTTGAATCAAAGCACAAGCAAGGCAACACAAAACACAGGGAAAACAAGAAAGCACTCTCATGCCTACAGAGTGGACACACTCCTGACACTCCCCGAGGTTTACACTTCCAGTCACCGTCTTGTTCTCGCCTTGATTTCAAACCTGTGGGTGGAAGCTCAGGGAGCAGGTCCATACACATACAGATACACAAAACAGAGCGCGGGAACACAACTACGTGCAGCAGGCATAGACGACGGCACAGTCGGAAGGTAGCGAGGGTCGGGAAAAGAGGCACGGTGTCGAGAAAAGAAGGCCATTCCGTGATTGGAGGAGACTGAACACACACAGGAGCGTGACGGGGAAACACGAAGCGCAGCAGAGCGACAAAGTCCTTGCTTCTATGCACACATACACACACCCGCACACACATGCAGACTCTGGCCCGAAAACAACAGTCAGGGGTTAAACAAAAAACCTCAAACAATACCATAAAGCAAAGCCCTTCCAAACGAGCACTGTTAACAAGGACGAAAGCCCGCCGCTGCGAATTGAGCTTAAAAACACAATAACAGAGAAGCCACGTTTTCTTTGTGTGGTTTAGAAACGACGCCAAGTAGCCGCTGTTATTACTTTTGTTATTCTTTTCTATGGCCTTGGATAGACTCGGGTGTAAGAGGCTTAAACATCCTCCATGATCAGGCATCATAAAAGAAGGAAAAAGTACTGATAAAATACACGAAAAGTACATTTAAAGGAGTTCTGTAAAAGTACAGCTGTGAGAAATCAGTTTTTCCGACTGAGAAATGCATTGTACTTGCAATGACACGTTGCTACAGCAGAGGTCGCCAAATCTATGAATTCCCAAATGGATGTACTGCATCCTCTAGTTAAGGAAAAAAGGAAATCGCTGTGTTTCTTGGCCAAAAATCGATGTATTGCATTGAATGTAAAACTTTGTTGTCCAGTTTCACTCGCTCTGGTAAGAGCCAGGTGCTGAACATGTCAGAGTCAAGGGTAACCTTTTAATAGACCCTTCCCAGCTAACAATGCCAGGAAAAGTGGGGGTTTAAATATATGTTTTCTGCTTTTGTTGACTAAAAAACTCCAAATTGTAACCTGTGTGGATAAAACCTTAAGATAACTATAAATAAGGCCAGATTTTTTTTAATTGCTTGTTCCTCGGATGTCCCTACTTAAGAATCTACTGACGAGGGAGAAAAAAAACTAATAAATACAAAAAATAATAATTTAAAATACAATTTATTTGACCTACAATTAAATTAAAGTGAATTTGGTAAAAAAAATAATAAATGAACAGAAAAAAAACGTTGGCTCTCCACTGGAGGGCGGAAAAAGCTTTAAAAAATGTGTTTATTTTTTATTTTTTTATTTCAACCATTGGTGCTGTGGTGTTTTTTAAATATGATCGTCGGCGGATCCGTGAAACAAGCAATAAAAAAGTCTGGCCTAAGGGCCAATGAGTGCTGCGTCTCATTTGCAGAGAGTTTTGTACGTTTATAATTACAGAGTTAAGAACCGTTTAACGTCCATGCTCTATTTACCCACTAATAACTTTAATTTAAAAATCTGTCGAATATACATCTAAATCATGTCTGAATGACAGAACAGTGACTCACAGGCGAAAAGAACAGTAACGGTTTTCACATTCTTCCTATTCTTTAATCAATATCACTGCTCTAAATAAAACACGATGTGCAAAGTGTCTAAATTCCTCTGTAACTATGGTAACGTCTGCTCAGTGACCATTTCAGTCAATGAACCGCTGTCCTGTTTCACAGAACGTAACGGGGACGTTAAACGGCACACGCCAGTCTTTTTTTGGTTTGTTTGTTTGTTTTTATATCACATTTAATACACGTTTTGCATAACCTTGTGAAATTGTGGCCTCGTATACGTCATATATCAGCCTCCGATGAAAATAACTTTTCATTATTAATAAATTATCATTATTACTGTATATTTAAACCCCACCTATCCTGGTCTGGAGGATACAGGGTCAACAAGCAGCCCTGTCCTAGAGTACAGAACACCAGTCTATTACAGGGCCACCAGGGGTCGCTGCAGCACTGTTTAGACCATCATTTCATGTGGGTTTCAGGACTCAAAGATAGGTCACCTCAGTGGTGGGTTTTCTGCTCCACCCGAATGCCCAAAATTATATTATGCCCAACATATACAGTGCAGAAATGTTTTAAAGGCTTATACTTTACAGTTAATGCAAGAAACAAATAGGCAAAGAAAATAAAACGTTTTTGGCCTCGAAACACCTTCCCTTTTCCTGTCCTTCTTTTCTTTTGTTAAACAAAACCAATGCGAGCCAAAACAATCTGCTTAATAAAACGAACTGATGCTATTTAAATCTGACGACCTCTTCATTTTTGCACTGCAGAATACAGGATTGTTTAGCTAAGACCTTTGAGCGCGGTGTCTGCTCAAGAGTTGCAAAAAGCAAACACGAATTCAGCAAGAAACAACAACAAAACCAGAACTTAAACAGAAAAAAAAGTAACTTTTTTTTGTTAATAACTACAGACGTAGCAATACTGGCTCACGTCAGACATCTTGGAAAACCTCGGGTCAGCGTTGGAAGACACCTCGCTAAATCTTGAATCTCCCACTTCGCCCTTCTTGTTTTCGTCTTCTCCAGACCTGAGCTGCTTGCAGTGACGCAGTTCTACCACAGAGGTCTCCAAATCCCCCAAAGTTACACACTGCAGCTTTAATACATAAATAATAAATACAGAAACGCATGACTGGAGAAATCAAACGAAGATGCCTCGTGATGTCGTAGCCTGTTGCACCTGCCCCAACCCGGAGTGTCCTCCTTGTTTCCGTGGCAACTCAGTGGTTGGAGGTAAGGAGTCAGAGGTCACATGAGGACGTTAGCACGTGTGTCTGGGAGTCGTAGTCCCACAAGGCCGCCGGCAACCAGCACACCTGAGGCCAGTAGGATGGGAATTGCTTTGGTAATGCCCACCAAAGAGCCAAAGATGAGGTTACCCAGAACGGCCGCTAGCTTACACATGGCGTTACAGAACCCGAACCCAGTGCCCCTACAACACACACACACACACACGCACACATACACATACACACAGGGTTTAATTTGTAGTTCTAATTTCATTTAGTTTATATGAATAATTATAATGATATGAGATCATGATCAGGTCTAGAACTAGTAAAAATATATAAAAACCTCCAAAAACTCACCCATGTTCTCTGACTTCCGAAAGGTTTTGTATCCTCTAAACAATTTCAAGCCAATTTACTGATAAGAAACTTTACGCAGCAAAGGGTTTATAATAGATTACTTAAGGGGCGGTCAACAGTTAAGAGGATATTTAGGGGTTTATAACAATTTCCTATAAGAAAGGGAACATCTGAGGCATTTTTCTACAAACCTCGTCACTTTAAGAGTTTCATTTAGAAAATTATTACTTTCAATCTCATGCTGGCTCCAAAATGTTATGTACTACCTCAGATTAGAAAGCATAAGATTCAGTGGTTACCACATGTTATTTATTTTCTTAAATTGCCAGTTGATTGACAGACCCCCCTTTTTTTCTTTTTTCTTTCTCTTGCCTTTTTTACCTGTTAAATTATAATTATACACACA